>JABUQX010042911.1:0-15000 GCA_015478945.1 Trachelipus rathkii
CAAGGCGATTTCCCGGAAAGGAATGGTAAGGAATTGTCAGGGAAAGAACTGGGGGTTCGGATGGGCCGAGGACTGCATCGCAACCCACAAATTATATTTGGGCTATATTTAAGAGGATCCACTCGAAGAACCAAAACGAACAGAGATGGCGGGGTTTGCTCTCTCACCATGTGTGAGATTGGTATGTCCAATTCGTAAACGGGCGAGAACCACCACCTGGCGGCGACTTCGTTTACAAGAGGACGTAAGTGACGAAAACGAGGTTTAACATTCCGCAGCTTGGGGGCCCCGAGAATCCTCCTCCCAACAAGTCGCCCAGCAGGAGAAAACCTGACGGACACTTGCGTAAAAATCAGTCGCAGGGAGGTTTCCCAACAGTATATTCAGTGGAAGGAAGGGTCTGCTAAGATACCCTCCGGCGCAGCACGGTTGGCCTCCGCATCAGCTCTCTCGTTCCGGAACACCCACATGGGGAAGAAGGAAACAGAACTCAATTGCCCACTTCCCAGTCAATTGACAGACCGATGAACTTTTGGATAGTGAAACCAAAGGATTCCTTGTTGGACCGATCGAGCAGAGCCAATAGAGCGCCTCTAGAGTCCGAGAAGATTGTATAACGACGTCCGGGTGGTAGTTTGCTAATTCTGCCCACAGCCCAAAACCAGCACTATAAGCCAGGCGAAAGATGGACGTTATAGGCAGCAGGGTGTGGCAAATGCTTAAATCTGGGAAGACAGCTGATGCTCCCACTCCCGACTACCGTTTTGGAGCCATCAGTGTAGGCAGGTGTTGAATCATTTTGTAGATCTCTTTATGAGACAGAAAAGAACCCCTCAACGTCGCCGGATTATCTCAGCCTTGGGAAGCGACTGATCCGAAACAGACGTGGGGGGGGAAGAGAATCCATATTCACATGAGTTCGTCGAAATGTGTAGCGCAAAACGCAATGAAAAGGAAGGCCAAGGAAAATCAAAAATAGGAGTCACCCAGCGAACGGCCAAAATGCAGGAATGCAGAGGAATCCTTTTTACATTGACAAGGCTGAAGTAGCAGTCATCCCTGAATACGAAGGAATAAAAAGCACATAAGCTGCTCCTCTCGCCAGGGACAAGAGGCATTATCCCAGTCTCACCTCCAGACTATCTCCTTAGGCGGTGATCGGAAATGGAAGAGGCGGAAGATATGATTGAAGGTCTGCCCATAGATGGCACAGCCATTATCCAATTTAGCCCTCACGAGCATGATGTTGAGGCGCAGCAGTGTCTTTCTGTCCGTACCCGTAAGAGGTCAAGAGATCGGGGGCAACTAGTTTTAAGATGATGTATATAAGGAAGGTAGAAAGGCGATCATCAAGCAACAAAACCCAGAACCTTCACCGTCCGGTACCACCTGGATGGGGAAACCATACAGGTGCAGTAAAGGGGACGAAATTCGTCCACCGCGACGGGGATTTCTCTCGAGAAAAGCATCCGTCTTTCCTTTATTGGAAGTAGTTGAGAACTTGAAACCACGCGCACTATACCAGGACGTACCTCTGTCGATGTGCTGCGTTGAAGCTGGAACGCTCGCACAGAAAAGAGAGCCCTGTTACCCCACCAGTCGAACATACAATAAGCAAGATCTCACATAGAAGACCGTCTCCACGATACCCCACCTACTGCCGGTGGGGCTCAGATTACCTTTTGCGATGGATTCTGCGAAGTGGTTGTCGTTTTTGTTTTTCGTTGTTTTTCGCCACCTGTATTGTGGTTCCCTCCATTTCGCATTAAAATTTTGTTATTTTCCTATTATTAAATGAAAAATTTACATTTTATTAAATTACGAAAAAAAATATTAATTGAATAATTATATATATATTATTATTATTAATAATAAATAATTACCTTTATTCCCGTTCCCACATTCACCACCCTTCCTCTTCCTCATTTCTGGGTCCCTTCTCCTACCGTTTTTCTGTACGTTACTACACCTACTGTTCCTAGATACTCTCTTCTCTTAGGAGTACTCTTAAAAGTTCTCATGAAGAGTTCTCTGCACTGGACTACCGAGCTGGTGTGTCTCGTGCCTGTGTAGTCCATGGGCCCCATCTTCGCCCCATCCTTCCTACCTGTGAAAGGTGAGGGTAACAGGTTAAAAAACCGGTATTTTGTTAGCCATAATTCTCGGAGCCGCCTAATTAGTAAGGAAGGTCCGAACCTGTGCCCTAACCTGTGAGGAGAGACTAGGCCTGCCACTTGGGCGCATAATACTATGGGCTCCGTTTATTCCGTGTGGTGACGAGCTTATTTTCCATCTTTAAGGTGTGGACGCGGTAGTACCGGGGGGCTTTCGAGGCCACACCCATGGCCCACCCTACCGGACACCCAGCAGGGAGGTTTTCATTAGGGAGCGAAGGTAGGATGCTTCTGGGGAACCCTGCATGCGTGGAGCGAACGACCCCGGTTAGCTGCAGTATTCGCGTGACGGAGCCCAGATTTATGTCTCTATTCAAATCATTTTTGTGTTATTGAATTTAGGGTTTATTTATTGCAGCGGTGCTGATGTTATGCAGGAGTATTTTTCATGGGAAGAAAAGCTAAAAAGTTTACCGTTTCCAGAGAAACGGCCGCCGCTCACCATCCTCGCGCGGGTCACCCAACCCGTCACCTTCCCTGCGCCGTCTCCCAGCCCCTGGCCCGAGGCCACCCCGGGAGACAGCAGCGGGCATTTGACGCCCTGTTGATGAAATGGTTCGGTACGTTCTACCACACACCCCAGATCAGCCCTCGATTCGCGGTCCCGTTTCAGGGACTGCCCCGAAACAAATAAGAACCAAGGTGAGGCTGCATCTGTCGGCCTCTCAGTAACACCTGTCTCTCCTCTTAACGTTCCCTGCCAATAATCAGGAAGCCCTGCCTGTCAGACGGGTTCCATTCCTTAAACGCCAGTATAAACCAACGCCGACGAACACGTTCGCCGACCCCCCTCCGGGAGTAGGTACCAGGGTCTTAGATTGTCCTACACCGCTTATATTTATTTATAAATTCGACGTCATCTCGTCCAATCTGACTTTTGTGAGCCAGCTCATCCTTAGGATGACCTTTGGAAGCTGTCTCGTCCAAACTTAACATGAAGCCACAGAGGCTACGCCAATTGAGGAACGGTTCCCTCATTGGTTTCGTGACTGCCTGCGTACCACGATGCAACGTTCCGTGCTTCCCCTAATCCCATCTGGGGAAGAAAATTCCCTGTATCATATATTCTAAACTGATAGAGTCACAGAACACGTTCGAAGGGGACCCATATATGCGCGGAGTATCATTGTTCGATGCTTCATTGACAGTATCCTATCCATTTACAGGCTCACCACGTGCCTGCCTTATTCACGAACGATATTATCGGTTTCCCTCCGACGTAAGGATTGACCCTCCAAGACGAACCTCGTCTAATATACTTTACCTTTCTCTGTGCCATTCTCCTCACATTCTAATGGATAAACTAGTTTTACCTGGACAACGGTATCGGACTTATGTGCCAATCTTCCCGAGAATATGTTCTCAGTAGCCATAAATTTGAGTCGACCCTCAAAATAATAAAATTCCCGGTCTCCCCAAGCCCATCTGTCGCACATGTGCAGTTCTTCTCCACGAAAACAATGTCTGCACAGATCCTCCAGTACACTAGTATCCTAACTCGCCCAAAGGCCGCGGCCAACACTACGCTCCTTCCTTAGCCTCCAACAATGCCCCTTTTTCAGACCCTTGGAGAAGAGAAGGAAAATCATGAAGCAGTGCGCCATCCAATAAATATGAACCGTATACGTAGAGACTACACCCGCCGGAAAAACCGCGCAGCGGAGAAGCCTGCTCTCGTCCCTGTCTTAGCTGCTGGCAGCGTCCACTCCATCTGCTGGTTGCCTCTTCCGTGATCTCATGCCCCCGTAGGTATGATAGCCCAGGATGACCTTGTTCGCTATTCCCGTCGACGCGTCTCGGGCCCCTCTCCGTGCCGGTATCCGGAAAATCACCTGTTTCGGTGGTATCTGATTTACTGGCTATGGAACAATATGTAACTACCCAACTCTCACCGAAAACTGGTCGCACGGACACATACAGACAGTTTCTTCGCCGAAACACAACACGACCCTCTCTCATGTTCCTCTCCTTGTAGAGGTACCAATGCACTACAAACAAGGGGACATAATAACTACCGCATTTTGCGATAAGTTCCGTTCTGGCGATCCGATAGCATACGCTCCATGTGACTCGAAATCAGGAGACCCTCACACAAAGTAAACCGTCACCCGGAAACAGCACACTGCTTCATGTTTCGCCGTCGAAGACACAACCAAGTCCCACTATAACAGGTTGCCGAGAGTCCGACTAACCGGAAAGCGGAATCTTCTCGGGACAGACTCCCCTTCCTCAAAGACATTTATGAGACGCTTTTCTCGGGGGGGGGGGAGGGCCCGTCGGACTTTCTGAAGCAGAAGATCCCGCACACAATAAAGCCATGTACTGGGGGAGCCTGTCTCATGTCCTGCCTAACAACGGCTCGAACCGCGCTCCGCCACCAACCGCTGGACCGATTACGCGACCAGGGTCCAGCCCCTCTGCACCGATTTGATCAACTCCACTACTTACTCCGCTAAGCCCCCTTCGCTTCTGCATCTTTATTCGAAGCGATTCATGAACCTTTTTCGCGATGACCACGATAGGACTTCTTTCGAGACTTACCGTCTTCTTCCGTAGGAGGTGTTCTCGTGCTGACACTGTTTGTCCCACAACTGAAGAGAGAGTCACGAGGGAAAAATAGGTATACGAAATTGACACCCGCACGCTCCAGGTCTCCTTCGAGTAGGACGTAAGGCACCGCTCGGATGTGTTGGAGGGTTGGTTGGTGCTGGTGGAATGAGCAGGTGGCGATGGAAAGGAAGTTTCCCTTCCTTGCCTTTCCCCTCCACACCCCTTTTACGAAGGTCCCGTCGACGAAGCCTCCTGGCTCTCCTTCGAGGCGGAACCGCTTCGAGATATTTAACTGCTGAACGCCATACCCTTGTCATCCGCCTGGGTCTCCCATTCACTCCCCCGACACCATCCTACTTGTCGATCCGCCTCTTCTCCGGATCTTCCCAACAGCTTTGTCAGGGCGCCGCCATGCAAGACGCGAATCCGCAACTTCCACGGGCTTGCCAAGAGAGCTGGCAGGGTGCATCTGAGGAGGGACGCTTCGAAAAATGCTCGCCGAAGTGTGGACTTGAGCGCGCCTTCCATGGCGAGCCCACCCTCTGCCTGATGATGACCGCAGGACACCCTCCGCTCAGCAGGCGACCGGATCCCCAGCACATTCTTGTAGCGTGATCTCCTCTCCTCCGGGTGTTGAAAAGGTATACCTGATTGGGATGGGTCAGTATCCGACAGCGCTAACGGGACTTCCCGCCATTTAATCATCTGAGGAAAACTGACACACATGACCCAAAAATCATCGTGCCCAATGTCACGAGAACCTCGTCCTGACCAGTGTCATATTTCCGTTTATGGCCGTCTTCTGATCCATGGAAACTGCCGCGGATACTTTTGCTAATTACGGAAGAGCTGAAGAGATTTTTACTTGATCGATCAATCAAGCCCTGGGACTGTTATGTTTAACAGCCGGTTGCAACTTCGTGGACCGTACCCTGATTTGCAACCTTCAAAGGATGTATAGGGACCCCTATTAATTCCCTGACGTGAAGATACCAAGCGACCAGAGGTTATGAAGGCAGCGATCCTGCTTCATACGAGTCTGGTCCCATTTACTTCCCATTCCACTCTCTACTCCGCTGCATGCCGTGGCGGGCTACGTAATCCATTTGACGCGAACCGCTTATACGCTGCTGCTCTGGATGTACTGGCGTACCCAGCGTACAATATACCAAGAAGGACCTCGTCGATTTTTGCGCGAGTCTCCCACCGCCCATGTTGGTCCTCGTTGACTTTAACCTCCGCCATTATCCTTTTGTGAGGAGAGGACTCGTTACGATCCCCCAATGCGTATTGGTTGTTAGAGTATTTTGCAATTTTACATCTTTGGGATGTCTCAACACGGGCCTGCCAACCTTTGAACGATGTTTTGATACAGGCACTTCTCCTGTGTTGACGTCTCGTGATGTATCCATCTCCGTCTATATAAGCCTGTGTGAGCCGCTGAGGAAACGGTCGTCTCCTCCTCTGTAAGGTAGTGGACCACTACAAAACCTATCAGTGATACCATCCTATCGGCCCCAGATCCGCAGCTCCCTAAATATCTGGCTTGGCGCTATAACAGAGGAGGACTTGGATGCCTGCCTTTTAACACCAAGAGCACACCAAATAAACTTTTACATCTTTCCATGCACAAACTAAACAGTGTTCCGTCGCCGAGCCGAATGCCATTCACTTACTATATCATGGAAACCGATTGAAATACCCTTTCGTGAGCCGGACATCGGGAACATATCCGATCATCTGGACCCGAGATAACACAAAACCCACAAACTATAGAAGAATGGACAACAGGAATGTGCTACAGGGCTAATCGTGAAAAGACAGATAAAAAGTTGGATATAAGCATGTATAACAGAGCTCCCACACCTTCCACCCTTGTATTCTGGTTTAAGGCTTCGGCGGCCACGGCTCCCGGGCGCGATAGTTAATCAAGCCGTACGCCGGAAACCAGCCTCTTTTACGCATCCGCTTCACCGTTACATTCTTCCTACGGCCTCGTTTCATCAGCTCCCCCATCAAAAAAGCGTGCAAAGAAAAATTTCACGAAAACACCACTGCTGATTCCGACCCCTATTATCCCTGCAGTTACGGCCCGCAAACCATTAACTAGATGTCGATCTCCTGCTCCCGCGACAGTTGTGGCGGACGAGTAATGGGTTACACTCGTCCCTGCTCCAGCGGGCTTCCGTTTATCCTGAACCATTTTCGTTCCTAGTCGCTTGCGGGTGGAGTCCTGAACTTTATCTGTTGCCGCACGGCAACAGACCTTCACATACAACGGCTAATTTACTCAGGTCCGCAGATCTCCTAGGAGACGCCCTCAAGCTCTTTGCAGGGATGGACGCGACCTAAGCGCCCTGACGGCATCTCCATTTCAGATGTAAGTCGACACGAACATGCTACTATCATCTGCCACTGCCTTCCCTCTCGGCGCGGCTTATACAATAGAATATGGGTGGGGGTCTTCCCTCCTGTCTGGTCGACTGCATATATCGTCCCACTTCCCACACCTGCGGAAGGTCGACTCTCTTTCCTGATAACCACCTCGCCCTACCTTTCATTGACCTGCATGTAACATGTAGGCTCATGTGAGAGATTGGTGGCTTCCCGTTCTGTTCCCCACGTTGGAGGCACTCACGTGCATTTTTCGCACTACCAATTGGTTTTGCGTCCGCCCATCCGCTCGACCCGCAGGCATCCTCTCTCCTCGGTTGCCGCCCGCACCTCCACGACATTCCGTCGAGTCATTTGCTTCCACCAAAATCGACCCTGGCCGTCTTCTCTTGACCTCGAAAAGGGCGTATGATAGGCACAGGTGAGTTGGGATTATTGCGGAGACCCACTCCTTGGGACATATAGGGGCAACTTCACCCATTTTCCATTCCAGTTGTGATTGTTACGGATCGTTCGTTTCAGAGTCCATCCGTTAAGTGGTCATGGCCACGCTAGTCGAGGCGTATTTGTTCCTGGACGAAAGAAAATACTAAAACTACAATGAAGGTGGCCGACAGGGGCAGTGTAACTGAGAAATGTGTTGCTTGATTTGCTATTGGTTTCCAATGGTAGTTGTCGATTATCCGGACGTCAGTGCGCTGCCATCCGTATCTATGTGGCGACCTCTGCCCTGTACTCTACTGGAGCCTAAACTCCTTGTATGGAACGTCAACTTCAGATTGCCATCGATAGGGTTTCCTCTCCTGGTGCTCTGCCCGTGGCTTTAAATTCTCCACGTCGAAAACTACAGCCTGCTTTTCCGAAAATATCCTCGTCGTAGGGGTCGCCTACAATTGCCTCCATTGTTACGTCTCTATGGCTCCCCTATCCGTGTGTAGCCGAGGGTGCGGTTCCTGGTCTGTTGCTCTATGAGCGCCTCACGTACCTTACCTCAATATTACTCTCCTTCAAAGCTTAAATTGGCCGCCGTTCCTTGGATCTCTTACGGCACTCACCTCCCTCAAAGACTTGGGGTGCGGACAGAAAAACAAATGCATCCATCTTTACATTACAATGCTGGTGAACGGTGCTAAACGGATCTATGTTGTGCATTTTATGGGCAGACCTAATCTCGCAGCACCTCCCTAACCTCCCGCTTCTTGACCCCATATCAGCGTTAGAAGGTCTGTCAATTGCCACGGAAAATAGCATAATCCGTTTCCTCTCCGAGCGGAGGCCTGGAGTGGACGCCGGGTGATGCCCCTAAATACCTGCGGAGAGAGCGCTCCATTGTAGCCGCTGTTCATCCGTCAGTCTTCAGAGATTCCTACCTCGTCCGGCCACTTGAACCTTATCTAGAGCGTGCTCGCCAACCTTCTTATTGGCATTATGCATGGAGGTTGTCACTTCCATCTCTCGCTTCCTTCGAAACTTCACTCAGCGCAGGCGTGCATGCACTTTGATCTTTACCTCTACCGATTCACAGTGGCGGGTCCTCCCCGCCTCCTGCTTCTCTGCAAGTGGGACCAAGTCTATGATAAGTTCAAAGGCAACCCCGGTGTGTTGAAGCATTCCTCATTAATCTCACGCCGGGAGGTCCTAGCGACTCACATAGCAGATTACACCCGATGGTTTCCAAGAACGGAAGGAGGAGATGGGAAGCGTTCAGCTGGTGTTTCCGGACATCACGTGTATCCCATACCTTCCACCTATTTGTCTGTTTTTTCAGCTGCCAAAACTAATAGCAAATGTCCCCTGGCGATAAGTAGAACAAAGGCAATCATACCTCATCCGCCCGTGGAAAGCAGGCTCCAACTTAATACCCATCATTTCGGAAACCCTCTCTCGGAGCAGCCCTCCCCTACCAGTCGTTGCTTTGAGCCGAGTCCCGAACGCAGTATAGTGTCCCTGTCGACCCAGCCTTCACACAGTCCCTACCCTGACTAATAAAAGATTACCAGCGCAGCACAACACATCAACATTCGGAAGATTCTAGTTGGGTTCCCCCAATGGGCCGGTATAACTCATGTATACCTAGAGCAAACGACCGGCCGCCGGCACTGAGAACAGAGGCAAAACGGGCGGCATGGCACACAGCAGTGTCGGACCGTTGGCCCGTTACCTCTCAATACGCAATACAAATGTGCGTCTGGCCATTTCCTGCTACTGGGGATTTCTCCCATCTGCTTTGCCGTCGGGGCTTCCTTCTCATGGCTGGCAGCATCGATTGGAGACGGAGGAACGATACGTAGAGCGCCAAACTTCGGAATGTCAAACCCGTCCTTGGCGGCAAGTGTCTTCATACTTAATAAGAGAAGAGTCGCTCCCGGAGGTAAGGGTCTGCTCGATTGCGTCAATCTGGTCAAATCCAAATTCACCCACCCACGGATTTCTCTTATGTTAGGGGTTCCGAACGCGCTAAAGCCCATGTTTGCTCCTTCCAGTGTGTCCTCACTCCACTGTTACGAAAACTTCATCTCTTTGTGATTGCCGATCGCACAATTCGCACCCTTCGAAGCAGTCCTCATAATCCTACGTGACGAACTAAATACCTTTCGCAACGCCTTCAGCACATTCTTATCAGAATTACATACTCATTTCGTTGAGTGATCGTATTTTGCCTTCCTTTTGACTGAACATTCTCTGGATAAGATCTACCATTCTCAGCCTTGTTCTCTTTCGTTTCGTAGGGATTTTTCCCCTGTCGTTTAGTTAGCTAACACGGTCTAGCCGCATTTTTGTGTGCTGTGGAAAGTGGAGAATTCCCTGTACATCCACATCCAAAAAAAAAAAAAAAATCCACAGTAGAAGAACAGGCGGACAGTAGTCGGGATGGCATCTTCGACCACTCCGTATGAAGGCCTATTGCGAAAAAACAAACACTGCACTTGCGGAACCCCTTGTTCCATGACAAAATGCCTGGAAAGAGTGTTGCCATAACGGACCTGAAATGAACGATCAGACATCAGGGTTTGAAGAAGAGGGGAAGTTGTCCTCGAGAGGCCCAGTGAGTGAAGGTTTCGCAAACACACAACCACCACATCCATGTGAGTCGTATGCCTTTTCCAGATCAAAGAAGAGTTACGATATAATAAAGTTTTTGTGATAATAAGTAATAATAAAAAGCTTGTGAAAGGACTTAAATGCCCCCCCAAATTGAATACATATTAACTTATTTAGCAATATTCTCTCTATTCTTTTTCTTATATACAAAAAATTTTCTCTAGCTAATAAGTCTCAATAAATGAATAAATTTTATGAAACGATGTCTCACCACCAACTTTCAGATAAAATGTATTGTACACTAAACATAAATGATAGTAAATAACACTCAAACTGCTATAACATTGGTAACCCCAAGCATCGAAAGTATAAACAAAGCAGTATCCTATATACTCACTCATACTACATATATATATCCACCCTAGTACCTACTATATCCTATACTATACTACCTATAATAATATATATTATATATATACCTTATAGTATATAAAAATATAATATATCATAATTAATATATATATATAATATAGTAAACAAATAATAATATAAATAATAAAAATATATATAATATATATATATTAAGCTGATGGGACGATTATGAAATGTTTGCCGATGACGATTAATTGAAAAAGATAATATTTTAAAAATTTCTTTTCTCTCTCTCCAATATATAATATTATATATATCAAATATGATATAAACCAAAAAATAAATACAACAAATATATATATTATATCATATATTAAAAATATTAGGTACATATATAAATATATATAAAATAAATATAAGTCCAATTAGGACATTAGTATATATATATATACATACTAATATATACATACATAATCATATATACATAATAAGTCAACAATTAAAATAAAATAATTATAAATATAAAAAAATATATAAATAAAAAACAATACACACATAAATATCAAATAACACTATAATCGAATAAACCCCTACTCATCCCCCTATCAGTATCCTAAAAAAACCAGATATAATCCACAAAACATATACATAGTATTTTTTTTCCTTCTGCGTTGAGTGTCACGGAAACCCACACGGAGACTCACAATCGAACGGCACACTGGGCTACCAAATCGCAGGCCCATGGCGAGGCCCTGTCAATAAAACAAATATACAGTTTCAAATGCTTCAAATAAAAGATTTGAATTGTTGAAATGAAATTACCAGTCAGTCAAAAAACAAAAAACACTAAATAACATTAATGTATCCTAGCCTGTACATCAGTCTTCAAGCATTACATGAAGAAGTAATGAAAATCAAATGCACAAAAAAGAGCTATATTCACTTCTGAAGATACAAGAAAATAGTGTTACTGCGTAAAACTGGAGAAAGATTCAAGATTAGAATACTGGTAAATTCTTTTAAATAGAAAGGTGTATCTGGAAACACACAGAATCATAACAAAGTAGGAAAATAACCGCGCGATAGAGGTCACACCCGAATGGGAACCCATCAATGAAAGAATAGATGAACAGCAAATGCGGCGGTCGTGGCGACAGGCAAAATTTGCAAATGGGAGGAGGGTTCACGTGACATATATAGTGACTGTGAGTGATGTTTGTAGTTGGACCATATACGGAGCGTGCAAGCTATCAACCTCAATGTAAGCGCTTGAGTAACGTGTGGGAGAGACCACTCACCGATGTATCGGCATTATGATTTTGAGTTTCCTTCCCCGCCGATCACTGGTCCAGCACTCTTGCCAACAAGAGCGGAAGCCATGTCGAGGAGCAGGATAGTAATCAGTTGATGGGAGCAGGCCTTGTCTTAAAGTAATCCGTTAAGTACCTTTGAAAAATTCCAAAAAGAAAAAAAAGGAACGGCTTCATATCAAGTCATTACTAAAACACAATATTTTACTGCACTGATATTGTCAGAACTAAGTAAATTGTTTCTTAAAGTTAAAGGAAGTCAATCAATATTTTCAATGATTTGCAACAAAGTCAAAACCGTCTAAAGTAAATTGTATTTGAACATCAATAGAGTGAAGGGAACTGCGAGCAGACAATGTTAACTTGACCGCGGCAACGACGTGAATGACGAAATTTCGGATCCTCCTTCTATAGACATCACAAAATTTTCGCTCCCAGTAAGTGGGGGGGGGGAGGGTGTTGGGGTCTTAAAAGAATGGGGCTTAATGAAGAAATGAGGGAATGTGGGAGGAGGAGGAGGAGGAGGGTGTGGTGGTAGCGGTGACCAACCAAAGCTTGGGACTTAGCAGGCCAGTAGGGCATTTTATATACTGATTCCCACTGGGACCGCTAAGACCCTGTCTCTGGAAAGCATTTATATTTAGCCACACCGCTGAAAACTTTCATAAAAATTAGGTTAGTTTAAAACTTTCATAAACGTTTACATATATACACACAAAAGGACATGAGGTTAAAGCACTAATTACTATTTGAAGAAAGCAAATATGTACACTTTGCAGAAGCAACTCCTTCTGCCTCTACAATTTTATACTAATAGTTAAAAACCTCAAACAACAACAACAACAACAACAACAACAATTTGAAAGAAATGTTACAAAATATTACAAAACATTACCTATTATTGGATGCAGTATTCTACTTTCTAAAACACTAATTTTTTATATTAATAATAATAATAATAATAATAATAATAATAATAATAATAATAATAATAATAATAATAATAATAATAATAATAATAAATAATTATAATAATAAAAATAATAATATATAATAATAATAAATAATAATAATAATAATAATAATAATAATAATAATAATAAAATATATAATAATAAAAAATAATAATATATAACATAATAAAAATAATATAATAAAAAAATATATATATATATATATATATATATATATATATTATATCATAACATATATATTATATATATATATATAATTTATATTATATATAGTATTAGAAATATTGAAATATATATATAAAAAATGTTTATAAATAAGATATAATAAAATATTTAATAGTTTATATAATATTATATGATTATAATATATATAATATATATATTATATATATATATATATATAAATTATATATATTATATATATTATATATTATATATATAATATATATATAATATCTATATAATATATATATATATATATACTTAATATATATACTGTATATATATAATATAACATAAAAAATAATATATATATAAAAATAATATTAATACAAATATATAAAAAATATACTTACTTATTAAAATATGAGAAATAAGAATATCAAAACATTGATTGATTTTAAAAATATATAAAGAAAAGTAACTTAAATATTATTTACAAAATATAAATATAATACAAAATAATATATACATATAATAAAATAATAATATATAATATAATAATAATAATAATAATATATATAATAAAATATATTATAAATAAATAAAATATATATAAAAAAATATATATAATAAAAAATATAATAACAATAAAATAATATATAATAATATATATATATAATCATACTATATAATATTATATAATATATATTTTATAATATATATATATTATATAATTATATATATATATTATAATTATAATATTATATATTGTTATATTATATATATATATATATATATATATATATATATATATAAATATATATTTATTTTCCTGTAATAGACCACCTGCCTGAAATTTCCTTATTAAGAGTTGTGAGGCAAGAAAAAATTTCAACTTGTTTTTTACTCAAAAGAGCGAAGAAACTTGCCAGTAAACGAAGAAATGGATAGCTACCTCATGTGGCGTCTAAATCGCTTTCCAGACATTCATATATTCCAAACACTCTGAAATAAGTATGTTAAATAATAATAATAATAAAAAAATATTGTAAAATAAAACAAATAAATAAAACGATTTTTTGTTTTCTATTCGGAATAAATATTATTATGAGAAAATGTAATATCTTTGCCTACCTTTTTCACACAGGTGGTGCAAATAATAAAAACGAGACTGCATGTTAAAGAGATTATTTACATACACCTTTAAATGTTTCGCTTTTATAAAGTTAGGAGCAGAACTTTTATTGTGGAGAGCGAATAAAACTACTTCTTTTCACTTCGAGAGCTAGCGTAGAACTAAATGTTAAGGCAGAGTGGTCTCTCCTCCACATTCATAGAGATGGGAGGGTCGACCCACTTTACCTTCCATCCCCTATCTGTTTTTACCTCTCCTCCTTCTCCCCTAACCCCCTCCTTCGTTCTACTCCTTGTTCAAGGTTTCCCCCACTTTCTCCATCCTTTTTGAAGCAGCCAATTAAAAACTATATTCCTGCACTCTGAAGTTTTCATGAGTTTCTCTACTTTAAATAGCGGTCACTACCCTCTCTAATATATATATATATATATATATATTAAATATATATATATATATATATATATATATATATTATATATATATATATATATATACTATATATATATATATATCTATATATATAATATATATATATTTTAATATATATATATATATATATATACATATATATATATTATATATTATATATAATATATATATATTTATATAGTATATATTATTATTATATTATAATATATTATATATATATATATATATATATAAATTAAAGTAATAAAAATAGAAAGTATTAGATTGTTTTCACTAAGTGCGTTTTTTCCGATTTTCTCGACAAAGAATGTAGAAAATTAAAACTAACCCCCTCCAGTCCCCCTCCACTTCTCCCCTCCAAAAATTTTCTCTGCAAAAATGTCTAATACTGCTATAAATTTTATACGTTTACACCGAACAAACCAACCAATCAACCAACCAAATGCAATGAATCATCC
>JABUQX010042911.1:20000-46039 GCA_015478945.1 Trachelipus rathkii
GAGAGAGAGAGAGGAGAGGAGAGAGAGAGAGAGAGAGAGAGAGAGAGAAGCATGTACAATCACAGAAGTAGAAAATTTAGATCGTATCCATGTGCAGCTTTGTCTGTTACTGGCACGCGCAATGTGTGTGTGTCCGCCTTGTCATGAAAGACATAAGAACGAATGGTCGCCCTAAAAACCTAAAAAAAATAAATAGTTTCTTCACCGATTTTGCGCGACGATCCGCATTTATTTATTCCAAATAAAAACAAAAATTTACAAAAACTGAACGGAAAATTCGCGGAATCAGCAACGATAATACAAACAACAGCACAGTACCAACAAAAGCAATTTAAAACAATAATTAATAAGAATATAATAATATAATAAAATAATAATAATAATAATCAATAATAATTAATATATAATAATAATAAAATAATAATAATAATAATAATAATAATATAATAATAATAATACTACTACTACTACTATACACTACTACTACTACTATACTATACTCTACACTACTACTACTACTAAAATAATAATAATAATCATAATAAAATAATCATAGATAATAATAATATAATAATAATGATTAATAATAAAATCATATAATAATAATATATCAATAATATAATAAATAATAAAATATAATAATAAATAATAATAATATAATATATAAAATAAATAAAATTAATATAATAAAAAAATAATAATAAAAGTTATATAAATAAAAAATATAATAATATTTAATAATACTAATAAATAATTAAAAATTAAAATAAAAATAAAAATAATTAAAAACAGAAATAAATTCATCATAATAATAATAACAAACAAATGAAATAATAATAATAATAATAATAATAAAAATAATAATAATAATAATAATAATAATAATAATAATAATAAAATAATAATAATAATAATAAGTAATAATCCAATAACAATAACTAATAATATAATAATAATAATAAAATACAATAATAATAATGAATATAATAATAATAAAATAATATGAATAATATAATAAATAATAATATGATAATATAATAAATAATAATATAATAATAATAATAATAATAATAAAAATAACAAAATAATATAGCAAAAATAATAAAAAAATTGCTAATTAAATTTTTTTTTAGTAATTATTACAATGTATGAATACATTTCCTTTAATAATATAATTATAATTAATATAATTATAATTATAATTATAATTATATATTAAGATATAATAATAATAATAATAATTAATTAATAATAACTAATATTCTTATATTATTATATTATTATTATTATTATTATTTATTATTATTATTATTATTATTATTAAATTATTATGTTTATTGTTATTATATTGTAGTCATTGGAATTTTTATTAATTATATTATATTATTATTATTATTATTATCTATTATTATTTTTTTATTATTATTACTGTAAGATTATTAGGATTACTAATTAACATTGTTTTATTATATATAGAAAATATTGTTTAATTTTGGGTTTTTATCATTATTATTATATATTATTATTATTATTATTATTATTATTATTATTATCATTAATTTATTAATTAATTATAGTTATTATTATTATTATATATTTTTATTATAATTTATTCATTATATTTATTTATTTTATTATTTATTATTATTATTATCTAAAGATGATGTTTGAGTTTAAAAATCCGCCTTAAAAGTATTTAAAATGATGAAAGAAAAACATCAATGAATATAAAAATATATATATATATTAATATATATATAATAATATATATATTATATATATATATACCGAAAGATGATAAAGCAAATCTGATATATATATGTATCCATGTATTCCGTTAGACGCATCTGCTTGAAGTAAGAAAATCTATTACTTCTCCGGGATTGCATCCACCGCATGTTGCAACGAACTCGAGGACAATAATACCGAATTGCTTTTACGACTGGCCCACCTTTCCAACGCCAAAAAAGTTGGATTTCAAGAACAGTATTAAGCACCAGCTCGCCTTTCAAGGCGACCTTACCTTTTTGGTGGATTGGATGGCCAGTGGTAAAAGCAGTCGGGTATATTGTCCTCCATTCGTAACATGCGGTTGGTTTTATCCCGCAGAAGGCAGCAATTTCTTTGTCTTCCCATTTTATATATATATATATATATATATATATAATATGTATAATATATATAAATAATTTCATATACTATATACTATATATAAAATTATATATATATATATATATATATAATATCTATATTTTACATAATTACCACCACTCACGGGCAATGCCCTTTCCAAAAGGAGGGGGCAAAAAAACATAACCAAATCATATAAATAAATAAATAAAATTACATAAATAAAAACAAAATTAAAATATAATGAAAGGTTACCCACCCTGACCCTTGCGCTAACTGCAATTCCCCTTAGGTGGTCGCGAGATGACGCGGGACTAAATAGAGGAAGATTAAATATTTCGGGGAAAATAAAAAAGGCAAGGAGTTCCACATAACAGATGTGGCTGGAAAGAAGTGAGGTACAACAACGAATGATTCTCTGACTCCAAATTCCACAATTTTCAATGAGAAACTAAGGCACTCTTGTTACGGAGGGCACTGCAGTGTGGAGAACGCGAGAGGTCAATTTCACGCGAGCACCTGCCGTTGTAATACCTATAGAAAAGAGACATTAAGCACTACTGTCACCTCGCAGAGAAGGAGAGTCAAGGGAGTCAGAGAGTATGGAACAGTTAAAGCCTCTTAGCCTTAGCTTCAACTCTATCCAAAAAAGGGGTGGAACGGATCCACCCCAATGTGGGAACAGTATTCCCATACAAAGGGCGAATGAGACCTTTATATAACTGTGAGTCTGAGCAGAAGAAAAAAATCACGCAATTTGAACAGAATTCCCAGCATTTTTGAGGCCATTTTAGACCCGATGTGATGTGAGGTCTCCAAAGCAATTCAACTATTTATGTTAAGTCCTAGAATGTTTATGTTGCTGACCTGGGCAAAGACATTAGAGCACTCAAAGGGAGTGGGAAAGTTGGAGGTATTTAGAGAGGGAGAATATGAAGAAGTTTGAGTTTCAAAGAGTTGAACTTCACAAGATTACGGTTACCCCACTGAGAAATCGACCAAATGCAAGAATTGAATTGAATTGAATATGTTTCTTCTTTTTTAATTTACATCTTATTAATTTGCGATCAATGCACTTTTAACCACCTATATATAATATATATTATAATATCTATATATGATCTATTTTATATATCTATATATATTATTATATATATAATAATATTGCACGATATATTGTGTTTGGTTTTAAACAGTCTGTTTTTGAAATAATTTGTTTTTTTTACTAGCTGACAACTTACAAAACAATCGTTCAGTTTGTCAATCGATGAATATATATATATAATATATAATAATATATATATATATATACTATATATATATATATATTATTATATATATATTATATATAATATATTATATATATATTATTATACAATATACCTATATATATTATTATATATATATATATATATATATATCTACTATATATAAATAATATATATATAATATATATATATATTATTATATATTATAATATATATATTATAGGTATATATATATAATAATATTATTAATATATTATTATATATATATATATATATAATATATATATATATATTATAATATTAATTATATATATATATACATATATATACATTAATTATATATATTATATAATATATATTATATAGATATAGTGATATATATATATACCCTATATATCTATATTATCTATATATATATATTTTTTATATATAATATAAATAATATATCTTTAATTATATATATATATATATATATTATATATAATATATATAATATTATATCTAATAAATTATATATATAATATATTAATATATAATATATATATATAATATATATATATTATATTATATCATATTTATATATTATATATATATATATAATAAAAGTATAATTAATCATATATATATATATTATAATATGTATATAATATTATTTTATTATATTAATTATTATTATTAATTATTATTATTATTTATATTATTAATTATTTATTATTATTATTATTATTATTATTATTATTATTATTATTATTATTATTATTATTATTATTATTATTATTTCTTTCTTTCTTTATGTAACTCTCTGATAAATAATGTGAGACGCAAACCGGATCTGTTTTTGTTTTTGTTTTATTTCTTCATTTGTTTTGAAGTTATTCCGTGCTTCGTTCATTCTTTTAAACATCCTCCTTTTTCTTTCTCTTAGATTCGGTGAACAAAGTCTTCATAAATCTTTCCTCGAATATTTCAGTTGCTTTCAGTCTTTTTTTCACCTTCCTTCTTTAAAATCTCTTCCTTGCATACATCCAATGATGTCCACCACACAATTTCAGCTAAACAGTTGCAACCACAGGTACGGTTTCGGAGTTGGTAATTTTTTTTGTCCGTTCCGACTCCGGGTCCGGTTCCGGCTCCATCATTTTAAACTACCCTGCTCCGGCTCCGGCTGCTGTCCCGACTCCTCGGCCGTGATGGGAGGATTGGGGTTTTTGTATCAGTCTAGCCCATTCCTGGATGATTTAATAAATCTGTTCCTGCTCTCTACTAAGACATTAATGTCTATCTTTGTTCTTTATCTTCATCCTTTCTTTACTTTATCCTTCCATTTTCCATTGAAATAAATAGATCACTTGCTAACATATTTCGTCAAGTTTTTACAAAACTCGAATGTTAATCCTTGTCTTTTTTTTCTGTGACTTTTTGACGCAAGTATGACTTAAGTTTTTCCATAATTCTCAAACTTTTGAACACACTTTCTTGCTTCGGAAGCTTCAATTCAAAATTATCTGATATCATCTCTACACCAATGTGTTATTAACGGATAAGAAATCCTCTTAAGTTTTTATTGTCACTTTCATTTTAAGGACATACCATGCAAACATACACACACCTATGCACGCATGCACACACACCACATAATATGATTAAAATGAAATTAATGTTTAAATTATATGCGTCATTTTATTGGTGGTGTTAAAAAATATAAACACGTGAACATTTTAGAGTGTGCTGGTGTGTCTAATGTTGCTATAGAACCTCTCATTGATCAGAAAGCATTTGTTAAAGCAGATTATGATAAATTAGAATGAAATTGCATTGAGAGAGGTTTCTGACAGGGTTCTGTGACCAGGTGTCACCAGATCTGTTCAGCCTATAAGATTTTCAATGGATATCAGACACTTGGAAGAAATAAAAATAAGTGTATATAATACTGCATATTGATCTATCTCATCAAGTCTTCCTCATGAAAGTTTTTGTCACTTCGAAGCAGTAAACTGGCCGAAGTTGCTGTTGTACTTCTTGACATTCCTTGGAATGATTCCTGAGTCGGTGGGAGGGGTTCCTCAGAGTGTGCAGATAGCATAAGAGGAGTGTGCAGATAGCATGGGCCGAGGTCCTGAATCGGTGGGAGGGGTTCCTCAGAGTGTGCAGATAGCATAAGAGGAGTGTGCAGATAGTATAAGCGAGGTCCTGAGTCGGTGGGAGGGGTTACTCAGAGTGTGCAGATAACATAAGAGGAGTGTGCAGATAGCATAAGCAAGATCCTGAGTAGGTGGGAGGGGTTCCTCAGAGTGTGCAGATAACATAAGAGGAGTGTGCAGATATCATAAGCGAGGTCCTGAGTGGGTGGGAGGGGTTCTTCAGAGTGTGCAGATAACATAAGCCAGGCGATTCTCCCTGACATGGAGGCATACATTCCATATTCTTACGCTCAACTAAATCTAAGAAACTTTGGTTTAACTCTGCTTGTTCTCGTGTTATTCACCACAGGAAGGGACGATGCCTTCAGGAATTCTCGTCTTCTTCAAACTCCGGAAACCCACTCAACTTATATTTCATCCTGGAATCGTGCAAAATATATTCTTCGAAACACAAAAAACTCTTTTCTCCGTATAAAATGCAATAATCTTTCTTGTATCTCTTCCTCCCATTCCTTCTGGCTTTTTGCAAAGAATGTCGTCTCTAACTTTGCTTCTTCCTCTTTCCCTCCTCTTGTATCTCCCGACGGCACCACTCCTCTTTTACTTTCTTCTAAATATAAACTTTTCGATCAAACTTTTGCCTCTAATTTTTCTTTAGACGACTCCGGAGCCATTCCTACTCCTCTACCCCCTTCAACTCATTTATTCCTAATATTGCAATTTCTTCTAAAGATTCTCTCTCTCTCTCTCTCTCTCTCTCTCTCTCTCTCTCTCTCTCTCTCTCTCTCTCTCTCTCTCTCTCTCTTCTTGATGGTATTTCCCTTGTGGTTCTCAAAACGTTTGCTTCCAGGCTTGCACCCTACTGGGAAGTATTCCTTCTCTGTTTTTAAACTTGGACTTTCCCTTTCTGCTGAAAATGTGAACTCATTCAACCTGTTCCCAAAAGAGGGGGCGTGCCCCTCTCAACCTCAAACTATCGTCCTACAATCGCTTTAACTTTGTTTTTTCAATGACTTTCGAACTCTCCCAACGGGAAGAATTTGAAACATCTCACACTTCTTAATTTTTCCTCTGAACGCCATTACTCGAGGAATGTATTCATTTCTCTATTACATCAACGTACCTTTAACTTTGCCTCTTCTCGTAATATTTACAAAATATATTTAGGACGCTATTCCATCAGGATTTCCCGTTATCTTTAAAACTTCAGAATTTTTCATTTTTATTTCCTCGAGCTAAGTCAAGTTCCTCTGGAACAATTAACTTTTTTCTCGACTAAAATCAAATTATTTCTTTTCCTTTTCCTTAGTTCTTTACTGTTGCTCGTGCAAAAAATGTCAAACTTCCAACGTTGCTTATTCCTCCACTCTTTCTTCCGAAAAGTACTACTCCGCTCTGCTCGGACGCACTACTGCTCTCACTACTTTGATAAAACTTAATCTTCCCTTATACATTTGCTTCTAATTCCTATTTTAGACGATTGAGTAGAGCTATTCCTCCTTTTCCATATCCCTCTATACCGTTTACCTAAATTTCTTCCTAAAGAAAATTTCTGTCTTATCTACCTTAACACTAAGAAAGGTCTGTTTCCCTGACGGTTCCCATTCTTACTGGTCCAACTTGTGCTTTCCAGTTTGCCCCTGCCTTGACCAACGATTTCCCTTTCTACCGCATTAATTTCAATACGCTTTCCTGCTTGCAGGGAGTTCGCTCACGTAACGGTTTGCGGAGAAGGAAGGTCTATTCAACCCTTTTACTTAACCTCCATTGTTCCCAATTTTAATCAAAACTATCTCCTTAATGTGAAACTTTTAATCTTACTCTGATCACCAGTAAGACATGTGTAAGAGCGCGTAAATGACTGTATTTCCTGCTCATCTGATCTTTGGTCATGTAGGCTCGACATACTGAAGCTTCAATTGAGTCTGGGCCCAAATCTTCAATTTTTAAATTTTCTTCTTGCCGGAATCCTAATCCTTCTCTGTGTATCTTTCACCTGATTTCCATTCCGGTGTTCAAAATAGCGTGTTGTAGACGGTCAACCAATTCATCCTTTAAAACTATATGGCGGTGTTCCTCAAGGTTCCGTTTCTATTCAAAACGCGTCTTAGTTAACATTTTCTTTAACGTCATTTATCACTCCTTCATAACATTATTCATCTCTTATACCGAAGACCTCCACCCCTCATTATCACTCTTTTCAATTTTGACAGCAATACAATCTTGAGCTACACGGCAAAGTCGGGTAATCCTCTACCAACTAACCATCACTAGCGTACACAACACAAAATCTCATCTATCTATCTATCTATTATGCCTATCTATCTATCTATCTATCTATCTATCTAATCATTATCTATCTATCTTCTATCTTCTATCTATCTATCTATCATCTATCTATCTATCTATCTATCATCTATCTATATATATATATAGTATAGTATAATATATATATATATATCAATATATATATATATTATATATATAATAATATATATATTATATATATATATCATAATAATATATCTATGTATAATCGCTTCTATATTTAAAGTCCCCGTCGACACCAGCTGCCGTCAGTCGGTCCAGCCTCGCTTCCAAAGTATTCACAGAACACAACTCTGTGAGCAAACTCTATTATACATCACTGAACTTGCTATGCTCTGCCTCTTCTTGAGGTGAATATATTATATTATATATATATTATATATATATATATATATATATACTATATATATATAATTTATATCTATATATATACTAATAAATAAATATATAAATATATGTATAATATATATATATATCTAATATATAATTAATATATAAATATATATATATATATAATATATATATATATATTATATACTATAACTATAGAAGTCTAAAAGAAGAGAGGAAGAGAGAGAGAGAGAGAGAGAGAGAGAGAGAGAGAGAGAGAGGAGCGAGAGGAGAGAGAGATGAGAAGAGTAGAGAGATAGAGAGAGAGAGAGAGAAGAGGAGAGAGAGAGAGAGAGAAGAGAGAAGAGGAGAGAGAAGAGAAGAGGAAGGAGAGAGAGAGAGAAAGGAGAAACGCAGAGAATCGAATGTTTTGAAGTTGGTTGCACTGCACAAGTGAAACAAAAAAATTATAATGAGGATGGTAATATGATATAATAATAATAATATAATAATAATGAATAAAATAAAAATAATAATAATAATAATAATAATAATCATAAAATAATAATATATTAATAATAATAAACTAAGAAAATCATAAATATATAATAATAATAAAATAATAATAATAAAAAAAATAAAATAATAATAATAATGACAATTATAAAAATAAAAATAATAAAATATTGTCCGGGATCCTCTCGATTCGAAAGTTATATAAACAAATTTTCAAACATTTCTTACTAACGTAAATATGTTCGTGTTATATATATCTATATATATATATATTATATTATCATATATATATTATAGATATCTATATATTAACTATATATATATATATATATATATAAATATATATATAACTATATATATATATAACATATATAACTTAAGAGAAGAAGAAAAGAGAAGAAAAGAAAGAAGAAGAAGAAGAAGAAGAAGGAAGAAGAACGAAGATGAAAGAAGAAGAAAGAAGAAGAAGAAGAAGATAGAAGAAGAATGACTGAAACAAAGAATAAAGGAAAAAGAATTCGAGTTGATGCGAACGCCCCGCTTCTATTCATTACGCATAGTGGAAAGTGGTCGAAGTTTAATAGGGCGATACACTTCTGTGAGTCAATGGAATAAGACCTTTAGAACGCAGATTTCAGGCAAACTCTAACAATATAAATATTATATATTATATATATATATTATATATTTAAATATTATATATATATATATTATATATAATATATCTATTATTATATATATAATATATATATACTATATATATATATATGGTTGCTTGGATAATGTGTTAGAATTGGAAAGTGATGTTGTGAAAAGGGGAAATGAAGAGAGTTTTGATGTTGTGACTTGTGCCAGCGCAACAAACATCGACTTTCGGTTTTTCCAATTCTTTTGTATTATGATTTGCTGCTTCTCTTTCCTACAACAATCTCTTTACAAGACTCTTGCTGCTCGAAATGTCTTTTTTTAGTCGCACAACTAATCCTTTGAGGGAAATCGTGTTACATATTTTCAACATAATTTATCTTTAATTTGTCCAGTTCCCTAAACCTGTAATTTATCACGAAATGTTCCTCCCATTCTCCTTCATCTACTTTTATATAATCTCTTTACTGATATACCTACTTTCAGCTTCGCTCTCATAGCCATCTCGATCTCCTCTCTCTCTCTCTCTCCTCTCCTCTCTCTCTCTCTCTCTCTCTCTCTCTCTCTCTCTCTCTTCTCTCTTCTCTCCTCTGCTTTAATATATATATATATATATATATATATAATATATATATATATATATATATATATATATATATTATTATATATATTATATATATAATTCATATATATATATAATATTATATATATATATAATTAATATAATATTTGCTCGCAGCGCGTGCCCGTTAGCGCGTTAGTTGTACGTTGTTAGGGAAAGTTAACTTTTTAATAAATGTATCAAAAGAAATCTGAAGTTTCTCTGCGACTTTTGTGTAAACGTTTATAAAACTAAATGGGGGTACGTACCTTGTAGCCAGTCATGTACTAATATCTGCATTTTCGCACTTTATATATATATTATATACTATATATATAATAATATATATATATATATATATATAGTATTATATTACTATATATCTATATATATATTTATATAATATATATATATATATATATATATAATATATATCATGTATATATATAATATATATATAAATATATATATATTATATATTATCTCTATATATATATAATATATATATATATATATATATATATATATGGACAGAAAATTAACCCGATATCTTTTACTCTTTTACAAATACAGATTTAAGTGCCGAAAGTATACGATATTTCTTGTGGACATCCATGAAAAAGTGCAATTGTGAAAAAGAAATTTTAATCTGCAAACCATCTGCGTCTTATTCAAAGAGGTCACGTCCTTCTTAAAAATAAAACTGATCTTTTGACTTTTTGTTAATACCTCTCTAGTTTCTCTCTAGGAATAAAACTCTAGACCTATGCTGCAATGACACGATTAGTTATAAAATACTCTATGTTAACATCTTATCAATGTGAGGTTACGCTCTTTTTCTCGAACCAGCAAAACTCTCATTGTTAAGCAAACTGTTATTGTTTTGTTTTACATTTTGGCTATGGGTAAGGTCCTGCTTCTGTATGAGGTATATAAAATGTTTTAAAATTCTTTTTGACTTACCTCTGGGGATTTGATCAACATAACGCTTTTTTGACTGAAAAGTGAAGTAAGTCAAAAGTAATAATTTTCAATATAATAATTGAAAAATTTGAACCGAAAAAAATATTTTTATGTGATCAAACAACACATTTGTAGTTCAGCCCACTTAGCGCTAGGGGACAGAAATGTCGCTAGTTCGCAATAATGTTTTATGAGAAAATAAATTTTAAAATAGCTCTAGTCATATATTTATATCATTCGAAAAGAGAGAAAAGAAGGGCTTTAAAGAAATAAAGAAGCTTCCCTTTTTTTTTAGGTTAAAATTATTAGTTTTTAATATTTGGATGGAAGCATTCGATTTTTGTCGGTAATTCGTTAAATTTTTTTTTTGTTTCTTTATGGTCTCAATTAATTTTTAGGATTAGTTATTTTGGGAACCTAAGCATCTATATGCATCTCAAAATTTTTCCAAAAAATCTTTCGTAATGTTGGCACTTTTGTTCTTTCATATATATATATTATATATATATAATAATATATATATAATATATATAAATATATAAATATTTATGTTTATATATATATAATATAAATGATTATATATAAATATTTATAATGTTATATTATTATTTATATATATATATAATATATATATATATAGTACTATATATATATATATAATATATATTAATATATATATATATATATATATATATATATATATATATATATATATATATATTACTAATTATATATATATATAAAATATAGATAAAATTCAAACATACTTTATACTGCATTACACATATACACTTCTTTATTAAATATATATATATAAATATATATATTATATCATATACTATTACATATATATATATTATCATAGATACTACTATATATATATATGGCCCTTCGTCCATTATACTGCTCCCAATTAAGCTTAAGTCAATTTTTTATAACTTACGTTTATTCGAAACACAAATGTACAAGAGCGCGCTATGGTGGCGTAGCAGATTTTCTTTGTATTTTATTCAACTTATGCAATTTTAAACTGCAATAATAACCAATAACTTTGCTTAACTAAACGATTGATAACGATTAAGATAAGTTTATTCAATTTTAATCTCATCTAACTTAAGCAATTATTTTCAGTTTAATATTTTAAAGGTCGTGAAGCCATCTCTTATCTACTACACCGTTAATATTTGACTTCTACAAACCAGTTTATATTTCACTTTAAAGAAATGTGCCTCGCACTAATGCAATCAGATATTCTATGGTGTGGATCAGATAGCAGGAGCATGAATCCCCATATATATATACAATATATAATATACATTATATATATACTATATAATATATAATATATATATATATATATTAACATATATAAATAACGTATATATATACTATATACTATAATATATTATATTAAATATATTAATATATACTAAATAAATATTATATATAATATAATATATATATAATATATTACGGTATACATATAAATTTATATATATATATATATATTATAAAATATATATATATATACTATATATATATTATATATATATATAACTATAATAATATAATACTATATAATATACTATTATATATATATAATATTATCATAATATATATATATATATAATATAATATAACTATATCTTTAATATATATTAATATAACATATATAAATATATAATATTATAATATTAATATAATATATATATTATATATATATATATATATATATATAACTATATATATATATATATATAAATAATATATATTATATTTATATATATATTATATATACTATATATGTGTGTGTGTGTGTGTGTGTGTGTGGTGTGTTGTTGTGGGTGAGGTCCGTTCCCGAAAGCAACATGCCAATAGTAACTACAAAAACTAAGAACAGCTTACATGAAATATACCAATCACATTTTTGTAATCAGTGGAGAATTTTTTAAAAATGAAATTTAAAAACAAAAATACACAGCTTTTTAAAATTTTAAATTCTAAACAAGCTTGTAAAACTATTGAATAAGTACGACAAATCTGTCCCTTTCCGTTTCTGCAATGTTAAGAGGCGCCAGAAGTTGCAAAAAATTGGTTTTTTTTAAAGTAATCTAATCCGCATACCCCAGGGCTAAATCGAAAGATGGAACGAGTTCAGGGCCTCCGGCCTCAGCTGGGGGAGAACGGGGGAAGCTTCGTCCCCCTATTCACTGTCCCTCCGTCGCTCGGCCCCTTAAAAAAAATTACTATATATATATATATATACTAATATATATTATATTTTTAATATATATATATTATATTATATATTCTATAATAACAATTTTGACAACTCTGGGCCGCGAACTCGTCTGCAAAAGTGTACGCTGGTAGGCCTAAGGATGTTTACTAATTTAAGGCGTGTTATAAATAAATATTAGAATAAAAATAACATTTCTTTTTAAAGTTTCACCCATGAAATTGGTCGCTGAATTCAACAATGATTATTTAATATCCTGTAAGCCGTTATACGTTTTTTCAGATAATGCAAGGTTGCTCTTCGGGAAGTTTGCGTCCAATATATTACCTATATATATAAATAATATATATATAATATATACTATATATATATATAAATAATATATAATATATATAATCACTTATATATATATCAATATTATTTATATCATATATATATAGTTAAAACAGATGTGAGAAGCAATGGGGTTAACTTCCCTCCCTTCCTTTTAAAGGTTATAATATATTTCCATTAATTTGGATGAAGAAAGCCAGATGAGATTTAAAAAAACTTTATCTAACTCCAGCACACAGCTTTTAAAACATTTTTCGAAAGTTCATTTTTATACAAACTGTCTCATTGGAAACATTTCTAAAACAAAGTTTGTGAAATTAAAAATCTCGATTTTACAGATTATATCTTAAAGTCTGTCATATCATTGCATCATTTACATCAAACGTTTTTTAATAATAGAATTTTGAACTAAACTAACATTGGAATAAAAGAGGATAAATATAGGACTAAGATTGTTTTTTGTAATCTCCAAAGCCAAGATTAAAAACAAAAAAAAGAAAAAAAAAAAAAAAACTTCAAAAACTGTTAACAAAAGTCGTTTTTATATTATTAGTCTCAAAAAAAGAGAGGATACAAAAGAGCAACGTGTATTACCACCCATGACCCGACACGACACTGACACTAAGACACTTAACAACTTACACTTTACCTCTATACCGGTCATCCGACATTGAACAACTACACCACCTGGAAGTGTTTAACTCAATCAAAGAAAGAAAATTTTAGAATAGAAAATACTTCAACTATTATACGTCTATCGAAAGAAAAAGCATAATGGTCATAATGTAGATGAGAGATGCTAGACTAATCAAGGGTGGGATGTGGAGAGAGCGAGATGAGTTCTTGCATAGAGCGGAGAAGTGAAAGAGAGAGGAGAGAGAGAGAACGAGGAGAGAGAGAGAGAGAGGAGAGAGAGAGAGAGAAGAGAGACCAGTCCGATGATTTTTCTTACTGGAGGAGGTATTAGAATAAGAAGGTCGGAAGAGCTGTGCGCATTGTAATAGCAGTTGGAAAATAGAGTAAGGCAAACCTTTCGAATGTATGAAAGAGATGGAACTCTTAATCAGAATCTATGTGGTGGTTAATTAGGAATAAAAAAAGAAATGATTTGCCCCTACGAAAGGTTGTGCGTGGATGCCTATGCACTCCATACTCCATATTGAAAAGTCACTGCGAAAAAGAACTTGTACTTAGAGCGGAACTTTGAGTTAATGCTTTAGAGATATAAGTACATCCTTCTTGAAGGCTTCATTCAAGTAGAAAAACACAATAATTAATATTTAAATTTTACATTTGATAAACTAGGATTTTGGAACCCCAATTAGAACCAATACGATAAAAGCTGCTTGTTTTGTCGCTATATAACTACCTCCCTCCCCATGGGCGTAGGCAGGATTCTCACTTAGGCGGGGGGCAAAGGTTGAGTGATATATTTAATTATTATTAGCTATATATATATATTATATATTAATAATATATATATATATATATTAATATAATATATATATATCAGATATAATATATATATATTATATATATATATATATAGTTTACTATATATATATAATATATATATTATTTATATATAATATATATATAATATCAATATTATTAATTTAAAACCTATAATATTTTACTTATATCCTATAATATATATATAACTATATATATATAATATATAATATATATATATATATATATATATATATATATATATAATTTATATAAAAGTTTTTTGCGGCCGCCCAAATGAATTCGACATACGAAGGTCTAGCGAGACTGTCAGGAAAAGAACAGCTAGCTGTATTAAAGCACACAGCTAGTTGACTTAAAGCCAATATGTGAAAAAACGAAAACATTAAAATTATGGAATTAAAATTTGTTTTATACGTTAGTTACTGTAATTTACTCCTCATTAATCTATCGATCTGATACTATCTTTTCAGTTTTTCTATAATAAACCCTTAAAAACGTCGTCTGGAAGACATATAAGAATAATTTTTTATTTCGTCAAGATTTAGGGGGGGGGGCAAGTGCCCCCCCTGCACCCCCCTGCCTACGCCCATGTCCCTCCCTCACATCTTTTATTTATGATAACATAGTTGACGGCATTTTTAAAATAAAAAGAATAGAGGAGAGAGAAAGAGTCAGCAATATAATTATGGATAGGAAATAATGTGCAAAATAGAAGTTTATTAATGAACAGAAAAAGGTTATTTGGCATGTAACAGAAATTAATAAAAAACCACTTTTAATATATTCCAAAGTGGTATCTGTCATCCATTGCAACCGCAATAGAACAAACAGAAAGCAAAGCGGAGATGAAATTTTATAGAAAAATTTAACACCCAAATGAGTTTCAGAATTTAATAATTATATACATTATAATTATTAAATTTCGATTTAAAGAAAAAGAAAAGGCCCGTCAAAATCATGAAAACCAGAAGACCAAGAGCTAGAATAAATGGAAGAAATATCTTAAATCAAGTATCCCTTGCAATAGTCGTATTAATAACAGAAGGTAAGATTTCCAGATTAAACTGTTTGCGAATTTCTCAATTAAAGAGAGTCTCGAGTGCTTTATAAGCAAAAAAAAGTAATTACAATTGGGTTGAATTTAGAGATGCATGAAATGGTTCTTTTTTTCCGTAACATTTTGAAAGAACTCCCTTTTAACGAGATAGAGATAGTTCAAGTTCAGTAGACAAAAGCGAAACCGTTTACCATTCAGAATACAAGGTTGCCAGGACCCGGAAATAATTTTTGACAGTCAAAGGAGAAATAGCATTGGACCTTAAATCTTTTACTTGTATTTTTTTTTTGTATCAAGATGAGAGCGAGAAAGAAACCTTTGCGAAAGATTATATTATTGTAAATAAATAAGTTTGAGTAAATAATGAATTGAAATGATACAGAAGCCGTCTAAAACGGTCGTAGAGGTAAAAGGTTTGAAAATACAACTTTAACATAACAAAGGAGACCGAGTTCAGTTCCAAACTCCCAATAGAAAAAAAAGACAAATACGAAGAAACAAAGTTGGGAAATATATTTTTGACAAAGAAGAAGAAGAAGAAGAAGAAGAAGAAGAAGAAGAAGAAGAAGAAGAAGAAGAAGAAGAAGAAGAAGAAGAAGAAGAAGAAGAAGGACAAATAATAAAAAAAGATATTCATAGTATATAGGAATAAACATAACGATTCAAAGATGAAATACTCAAAAAAATTGTTTCGAGGGTCTGAAAAGTAATTTCTAAAGGAGGAAAACCTTCGAGTGTTGTTGACTCACAGTTCAAAATTGTCTAAATTAAGTCAGAATTTATGAACTTCAATAAAAGGAAAAGATAATTTGAATATATGCATGACAGAGAAACTAACTTAGGTATTGCAATCTGCGTATCCCGAGCAACTCATTGGTTTAATACGCATATATATATACTAATATATATATATAATATTAGATAACATTTGTTGAATATATTTTATATATATACAAAACTATTATTTATATCCATATATATATATATATATATATATATATATATATATATATATATATATATATATATATATAATCCGTGATTGAGCGACTAACCTGCTATCATAGTTTGAGATATTTACGAAGCCCGTTGAGAGCTTTGCAAAAGAAGTATACGTTCGATAATGTGGAGCACAAACACATCGACATTGTTCATGTCCTCCTAATCAGTTCAGATAATCTGCTTCGAGTTATAATATTTTGAAACAAAGGAAAACATGACGAGTGAACAAAAATCTTTTAAAGCATCAACGGAGAAACAATTTCTAGAAAGTAAAAAAAAGAAAAAATGGAACCTCTTCAACCGAATAACAAAAGCATCTTAAATCCCTATTTTTTACCTACCGTTTTCTATATCTATCTATCTATCTATCTATCTATCTATCTATCTATCTATCTATCTATCTATCTATCTATCTATCTATCTATCTATCTATCTATCAATCTATTCTCTTCAACCGACTAACAAAAGCATCCTAAATCCCTACTTTTTACCTACCGTTTTCTATATCTATCTATCTATCTATCTATCTATCTATCTATCTATCTATCTATCTATCTATCTATCTATCTATCTATCTATCTATCTATCTATCTATGGAAGCGTTTTTCTTTGTTCCGTCTAAGAATATATCTGATTCTCATGCAAGTTAACTATTCTTATCCGTTTGCTAATTTCATGTCTGTCTATTTATGCGTCTCTTTCAACACCAGTGCATTTTTACCGTCCTAAATGTTTGTTTGTTTGTTTGTTTGTATGTACGTATGGACAGAAAGTCTCTTACAAAACCCGAAGCCATTTTATGAAGTTGGGGAGGACCAAAATTTCAAAACCTTCTTGAACCATTTGGCAATAAATTTCTTTATTTCATCTATTTTAAAGACGCTATAAAAATTAAGATATAAAGATCCCCACTCCCCTGCAGTCAAAGAAAAGGGGAAGGGTAAAGGGGGAAGGGAAACTTAGCTTATTATAAGCCCCTAACCCCCCTACCTCCGCCCCCATGGAGATGCATATATTATTTTTCTATAATTTCACTCTCCCTCACCTCAGGAAAAATAGGTTATTTCGATCTATTTACAATGATATATATATACTACTGTAATATATATATAAATAAATAATATTTATATATATATATTATATATTTCTATATATTATATATATATATATATATAATATATATATTATATAAATAATATATATATACTCTATATAATCATAAGGTGGGCAACCGTTACTGAAGAAAGTTAACGCGTTAATTCCTAATCCGTTAATAAAAAACAAATTAAACGACCGTTACATCATTTAAAGTCGTTTATCGGTACATGAATGCGTCGGAAGTTAACCGCTTAATCGTTAACGTTAACTCCGTCTTCAATTTTTTTTTTTTTTTTTTTTTTTTTTTTTTTTTTTTTTTTTTTTTTTTTTTTTTGACAGTTATCACACCACACCGCGGCCGGCCCACCGCTAGGCCAATTAGCTCAGATGAACATACGAATGAACATAGGCCAGGGCTTTAAAGTGAGGGAGATTAAAGTTAGCAGGAAACACAGAAGATGGAAAGAGAATCCATAGAACACAGGAAAAAAGGAAGCAGCACCGCGCAAACTAACCTGGAGTTACCGATATCTACACAAAACGTGCGCAAGATACAGCACCCCTTGTGCTAACGAGGGCTCGTATAAAGGTTTGTGGTACGGAGTACGTTCCCTCGACATCCGTGCTGCTGCGAATACCATAATAGAAATGAATAAAGCACCAACATGCGCCGCCGCAAAGATAGAAGGGTCAAGTGAATGGAAAGTACATAACAGTTTACAAGTCTTTGGCATTTGACTCGACCTGCCCAAAGCGGGTTGAAACCTAGAGCCCCCCAAGAATGAGAATGTCACTCTCACAAGGGCGGATGAGACCTTGTATAGCTGAGTAGCTGAGATAGAGGAGAAAAAAGTTCTCGCGTCTAAACGAAACTCCCAGTTTTTTTGAGGCCGCCACAGCAACCGTTTGTGATGTGAGGTTCCAAGACATTTTTTGTTTTTGTTAAGGCCAAGGATGTTTTATTGTCAACAGGAAAGACGAGAGAACAGTCAAAAGAGATAGGAAAGTTGAAGGGTTTTAGAGAGGGAGATTTGTAAGAAGTTGGGGTTTTAAAGAATTGAATTTCACAAGTTCGAATACCCACGCCTCAAATTCTAATCTATGATCAAGCGAGAGTAGATAATGAAAGATTAACGAGAGAGGCATTCTAAAGTAAAAGATGGAGCGAGAAATTGAAATGAGTTGAAGATGAAGGGTCGAGTCATCGGCATGTGAGTGGATAAGAGTTAGATGTGCAGGTGAGAAGATCATTAATGAACAGTAGGAATAAAGTAGGAGATAAGACGAAACCCTGAGGAACACACTATTGACAGAAAAGAAGAAGACGAAGAAGTCGTCACAATCAACCAGAGCCGATGTTTAGGGACTTGAAAGAAAGCTAGACATAAGTAGCAAAGAAAGGGAGGAATCCAAAGGAGGGGGCCTGGAGAGCAATGTGCGTGCCTAATACCCGGTCAATGCTTTGGATATGTCAGCGCCACTACGTCAAGTTTCCCGTATTCCTAAGCGCGAAACCATAAATGCGTTAAATAGGAAATAGTATCACCCAGTCAGACCTTCAACACGCAAAAAGCCGTACGGGCCGATTCGGGAAGAAGAGAATGGATCCAGATGGTCCCCTACAAGACGTGAGAGTTGAGAAGGGTTCAAGATCTAGATAGAATACAAGTAAGAGCTATGGGCGATAGTTAGAAATATCAGAGCGGCTTCCTGTTTTCGGAAATAGGCTTAGACATTGGGCTGCTTCAACACTGAGTGAAGTGCTAGTATTAAGAATAGAGAATAAGTTGAACGACGGGCGATGTACACGAAAGCAATTTCCCTCAAAACTAGGTTTTTTCCTACCCTTATTTAACATTACTAAATGGGATATAACCTGAGTAAAGATAAACACCATTTTAGCCATTGGAGAAGCGTTTACGGAAATTTTAGTAAATAAAAAATTTATCTCTTATCGAAATCGAATTAATACAATTTAAAATCTGATAAGAAAATTTTAAACTCGTAAATTAAGGTAATGGTTAACGAATGTAGGGAAATTTGAAACGTTAACGTTAATTCACAAATGTAACTCGTTTAATCGTCCGTTTCTTTTGAAATTAACGAAACGCGTTAAAATTTAACGAAAAGAATTACCAGTTAATTAATCTGATTAACGCTTTTAAACGCGTAATGCCCACTTACTAATATATATATATATAAATTATATATATATTATAATATATATATAATATAATATATATATATCTATTATAATATTATATATATATTATATATAAATATTATATAATATATATAAATATATATATATATAATTATAATATATATATATATATATAATATATTAATATATATATATATATAATTATATTATCATAATATATATATATCAATATATTATAATGCTAACTTAAGCCAGTTTCTGCATATATCGATAGTATCTTATTTAATATTATTTGGCAAAGCTATCGATGTGATAGTCGATTGTTTTAATTTATAATGCGGGTACCAAAAGCAAAATATATCATAGATGCTGTTGTTCATTACGATAAGAGAATCCGTCTGCTTGAGTTAGCAGTTGGTTAGGGAAGGGTGCCTAGGAACGGTTATGAGGGTTTGGTATATCCTTACATATCGATTATACTCGATTATAACCTAATCGACACATGTTGAAAATTTGCTAATTATAAGGTTTATATATATATATATATACTATATATATATATATATATATATATATATATATATATTATATATATATATAATAATTAATATTTATTATATATATAATATAATTATAATCTTATATATAATATATAAATATATAAATATTATTTAGTATTATAAAAGGCCTAGGATAAATGTTGTAGAAACTACAGTTTTAGAGTAAATGTATTAACATAAAAAGATACAGTCTTCTAAATAGTAGGTAGCGTAAGTTTTCGATCTTTACTAGATCCTCCTTCAGACGCTATGAATTGAAGACTAAATGAAATTTATATAAAAGAAATGTATTGTTAGAAAAGTTGTTAAAATAATATAAATGGAATTAAATTAGTTAAACTTAGTTTTGATATTTTTGAAAAAAGGTGTGGTGTTCATTATTTGGTTTAAGGTGGGGTCAAAAGCATATTCTCCTTTTAATATGTTAAAGTTTGGAAATTTTGTATGAAAGGTTCAATAACTTTCCGTTTGCCCTCCGGGGGGAAAAAAATTTCAAAAAACTTGGAACATTATTATCATTCCATTGATGTTAATGTTGTGGTTTGAGGGTTCTAATGCGTGTGAGTGAGAGTTTTGGTGAGTCCACGAGTAAGTCATGTTCGTGTGGGATCGGCGTCTTATCAAGTCATTTGTCCTCTCCTCATGTAACAGGAATTCCACCCCCCATTAGAGCAGGCATTTTGTAAACGCATTGTGAGATGTGTAAAGGTGGTGGGTTGGGGGTTGAAATACCGTTAAGAGATGGTAGTGTTGGAAGGAGGTTAAACGGAAGAGACTTAGTAGGGATTTTATGAATTTCTTACATATTAGGGGTGTGTGGTAGGGCAAGTACTAGACAAGAGTGTTCGTTAGTGGGGAGTGATGATGGGATTGTAAAATTTCTTTTTGGCTTGTTTGAGAGAGAGATGAGAGATATGTGTTTGGGGTATGAGAGTTTAAGTGAAAGTGTTAAAAATGTAGTTAAATTCCGTTTTGTAAAAGGAGGACGAGCAGAATCTTAAGGGCTCTATAGGAAAGGGAAAGTTCAAAAACAAACCTGATTTTGTGTTGGTGGAGTGGGAGAAAACCAATGAATATAAGAGGGGTTAAAAGTAGGTTTTTTATAAACCCTATCACGGTAAACATGGACTGTGTTCCATAGAAAGAAGCTGTCAAGAAAAGTAAAGTTTGTTGCTAGATGTTTCCAATGGTGAATTTAATTAGTGGGAGGATAGAAGTTTATGAAATTGAGTTGAGAGTGGCGGTCATTTGTTATAAGGTGTGGATAACGAAAACATGTCGCATACATGAACGAAGCCAGGTTGGTTGTTAAGAGAGAAAGAGGATGTCTTAATAGACAAAATGTTCCTATTAGTTCCATGAACAGGTTACTAAGAATTGGGGAAAGGGGGGGATCCATACTAAGTCCAAAGAGTTTTTGTTTGTAATGTAAATTGCTGAAATGGAAGAAGTTGTGTTAAGTGTAAGAAGAATTAATTGTTTGAGGAAAGGGAAGGGTTGCAAAGTGAGGTGTTTTTCATTAAAGTATCTTTCTAGAAGGTTGATAGTGAAAGGAACAGGTACAAGGTGAATAAAGAAGTAACTGTCAAAATATGTGGTTATTATAGGTGTTTGGATAGTGTTGTGTTTTTCTGAATAAAACGATCATCAGTGTTTTTTTAGATGAGATGGAGAAATATGTCCAAGTAAGTTTAGTTTTTGACACCAGAAGTATAATTTATTAAGCGACCGATTTTAGGTGTTGGATATGATAGGGCGGACGGGATTGTTATGTTTGTGTATCTTTGGGATACCATAGAACTGAGAGAGACGTTGGAAGATTTTGTTTTTAGTCGAGAGTAGGTAAGCGGAAATCCTTGGTGATGTGCCTTTTGAGTTTTGATAAACTGTTGTGGGAGTCTGGTAAGTGGTTTTTGTTGCGAACGAGTGCTAAAGTAGTAATTTCATTGAAGTAAGTTGTTACATTGTATGAAATATCAAATCCAATTTCTGTTCATAATTACCAAATTTTGACCTTTGTCCGAACGTGTGACAATAATGTCTTGATTATTCTTAAGTGACAAAAGAGCTTCATGGAATTTTTTAGGTGTGACAAAACGATGCTCAGAGGATATAATTCCGTCAATCAACAATCCTTTTATAAAATCATGGTTAAAGGCAGCATTGGAAGTTCTATTCCTCCAAATTTCGAAATCCGTGACGAATTGTAATAAAGGGTCTGACTTCTGAAGAGAAAAGGAGAGACCAAAGCCCAAAAGTATTTCTTCATCCTTTGTGAGAACATAATTTGATAAATTAATAATTTTGTCTATAGATGATTCTTTTGCCCAGGAACTGTTATAATATATCTGATTGAATTTATTTTCTAGTGAAAGTTTTTTAGATAGACAAGCAAGATTTTTATAATTATGTGCTTGGTTGAGTAAGTTTGTAAACTCCAATAGAGAGTTTGGAAAATTTTGATACCAAGATTGTTGAAATAGTTTAAAGCAATGGTAGCATCTTCCAAAAGTTTGCTTAACCTCTGATTTCACAGCAGATATTTTGACATGAAGAATTTCTCTGAGGACATCTGGGAATGGTGACTGATAGGATCCAAAGTTAAGTTGCTGGGTAATAGGGTTTAATTTAATTTTACAATCCCATCATCACTCCCACTAACAACACTCTTTCTTACTTGCCCATATACCGACACACCCCTAAATTAAGATCATTAAATCCTACCTATTCTCTTCGTTTAACCCCTCTCAACCACTACCTCTCTTAAACGTTTTTCAAACAAACCCCAACAGCCACACCTTTAAAAACATCTCACCAATGGGTTACTAAAATTCCATGCCTTCAATTGTCCTGTTACATAGGAGAACAAATGACTTTTCTAAGACGCCGCATGCCAACCACGAACATGACCTGACTCGTGACTCACAAATCCGTCCTCACCTGCAAGAACCTACAAACCCACAAGACATTAACATCATGGAATGATACCCCTCTTACAGAGTTTTTTGATCCGACAAACATGAAAGTTATTGAATTCCCTTTGCCTACATAAATTTTCCAACCTTAACAAATAAAGGCGATTAATCTTTGATCCGCACCTAAACAACCATAATGCACACCTAACATCCTTTTTTTTCAATATAAATATCATAAATTTAATTTAATTAACCGTTATTTCCATTTTATATTATTTTATACTTTTTTTAACATTGGCATGGTCATTTTATATAAGTTGTTATTTCTAGTTCTTCCACCATATAGTCTGTCTGAAGGCAGGTGTTCTAGAACAGGATCCGATAATGCTTTATCTGCTCCCTCTCTATTAGATATCTAGCGTTCTCCATAACTTTTTTTTGACTTATCGCTTGCACCCCTTAAGATTCGAATAATATTTCTAAGTTGTTACCGCCTCTGTAGGCTCTGTAATATATAATATTAGACTATATATATATTTTATAGTATTATATATATATATATTATTATGATAAGCATATATATTTATATTATATTAATTATATAATATATAAATAATATATTATATATTAAATATATATTATATATTAATATATATAATATATATTATTATAATAATATATATATATTTATATATATATATAGTATGAACTCGCGTATCAAATTTTAATGCATCACAGCGTAAATTATATGGTAAAACTTTTTCATTTATGGAAATGCATTGGAGCTAGGGTTTGGTTTTATTGGGCTCATGATCCAACTTCGGAGTGTAATACCGTATTAACTACACCGTGTAGTAAACTAATATGGCATAATAAAGACAACCTTCCAAATATTCGAATCCGAAAGTAACGTTCATTGGACGACAAGATGGCAAAGATCACTTAATTCCACTAACGAAACAAACTCCTATGCTGTTAATCCATAGCTTGACAAAGACTTGTACATATGGAAAGACATGTCTAGGAGAAGGCGGAATGGTGCTATATGGATGTTCCAACTTCCATTCTGTCTGTGAAGCCTGGCCATTGTTCTTCAGGACAGGATGCTCAATCAACTCGGGTGTAACCATGATATCGGCAGTCAAATCCTTCGTCGTGTTCAGGTGAGACTGCATGTCACCCGTTATGACGACATGGGCCAGGGGTCCGCCTCGATGAGATTGAGTTGCAGATTCCTTCCTGTTGGCGCGTGCTTTCGTTGTACGTTTTCCATATACAAACGTATCACGCTACATAACACATCCAGGTCCGTGAGGTCAAGTACATTATGTTTCAATTTCTCTGATGTCTGTATCATGTATTATTGTTCTATTATTATCTTGTTATCTTTTATTGTAATGATACTGTGTATGTTTCTTATTGACAAGGCTGCCCATCGGCCCTCTCCTTGATTCAAGGTAAGCTCGGGTTGCGGATTTCAGTGTCATCATAGCGGTATGTGAGATTTCGGATCTACATTACAGATTGAGTCGATAGTTCACACTTTACATGTGACCTAGCATGACGTCAGCGGAAATTTGGTGACGCTGGCGTCTCTGTTCTGCTTGCTACCTTCCCAGTGATTCTTTGGATGTGACCCTCGGTGATTGGTGTTGTGGTGGTGGGTGGCATGGCATTCTTGTTTGGTGTGCTCCGACTGAACATTTGCATTAATCTGGAGCAGAGGAGCGCAAACTGGCTAAATGATGGTATTGCTAGAAGATACATTCCTCCAATGAGTAATTAGTGCTCTTTCGCGTCCTTTCATTGGCTTCCAATTTTTTGTTACTCCATGACATCGCCACATCAGTCACACTGCTATCAGGTCGTCAATTCGTGTACCTTTACACAGGTAAGGTGATCAGACTCTTGCCTATTTTCTTGCGAGGTAGCCTTCTGTGATCTTGTAATCTCTCGATTGATATCATGTTTAAGATCTTTTGGGTAGGCGGTTTTGAGCCCGTGTAACCTGCTCCGTTTCACACTCAGAGAGCTTGCACACCACTTGACAACATCTCTCGCCGGAGATCCTCTTTCCAAGAACAGTTTCGATCAATCCCGAATCGCTGGAGGAAGTTGTGCAGGGCAGTAGGGGGGTACATAACCATTATGAGACACCTTTATTGCTGCATTTCCACATTGGTAGTTTGTAGATATATTTGGTTGTTGATGTTAATACTTATATAATTATTCATCCATATTCCATTATTTTTGGTTTCTTATTATGTCCATTT
>JABUQX010042912.1:0-20000 GCA_015478945.1 Trachelipus rathkii
CCGGTGGTATATTCATAAAGCAGATTAAACCATATATAGAGGTATATTATATATAAAATATATTATAGAACATGATTTATTTATTATAAACTATATATTATATTTATTAATCTTATTTAGGAGCGAATATAGATATTAAGTATTAACGAATAAAATATACAGCTCCAACTTTCGATTAATTTGATGGTAGATACCTAAAATATATTTATTAAAAATATTAAGTTTCTCTATATAATAAGAATTATATATAGTATATATATATTATTTGTGTTGTAAGTTATCAATATTGTAAGTGTTTACTGTAGGCTTTCAAATAAAAGTGCTATTCTTACTTATTTATTTATTTGGTTGCCTGAGGACATTTTAAGAGGCCAATGCGGCTTCCTTATTAATATTTTTAATCGTTATTCGGGTTAATATTCAGACAGTCTTAAACTCGACTGTGCGGCTCTTAATATTATTCTTATTTATTCTGGATACGAACTGGACAATTATAGAAGGTTTAATGCAGCTGTCTTCTATTACTTATTCAAGAATAATATCATTAAGAAGCTCATTAATCATTCTAGAATGTCCAAGTCAACCATAATAAATAAGAATATATACTTAAGAAGCCGCATGTCCTATTTAGACTGTCCCCAGTCAACCAATAAGAAATTAATAATTAAGATCCGCATTGGCCCCTCTAGATATCCCGGTCATCATTTAATTAAACCTAATAAATAAGAATATATATCTTCCAGTTATAGTCTCAGACATGGGCCTCATCTAACTGTCCCAGTCCAACCATTAATCTGAGAGTACATGAGTTAAAATAATAATAATGAAAGTTCCTGCTCAGCAATTGAGATTTATGATCCTCTCTACGCACCATGAAGACCCAGTCAACTCTCATATATATAAGAAGAATACTTAATGAAGAAAACCCGCAATCCTTGTTATATCCTGAGCACACACCAGTCGACAATAAATAAGAATTATATTTAAAGTCGCGAATATGACAGCCTCTAGTAATTGTCCCTAGTCAATCTCATAAAAATTAGCAGAATTAAGAATAATTTTAATAATAATTAATGTAATTAATGAACTAGTATTTAATTAATTTAAGAAGCCACATGGGCTACCTAGAGACTGTCCCAGTCAATCCAACATAATTAATAAATAATAATTAAGAAGCCGCCATTGGCCCCTCTAGAATGTCCCAACAATCCATAATAATTATAAATAAAATAATAATTTAGAAACAGCCACTAAGAGTGGCCCTATCTAGAGCTCTGTAACAATTTTAGGTTTTAATTAAATGCTAGGATCCTGATATATATAATTTATTCTTTAATGTAACAATTGGTTATCGTTGTACTGTGGTCAAGAGTTCTAGCAATAGAGGTCCGTGCGCGCTATCTGTGAATTATTATTTCTTCTATATCATTATTTTATGTTGGTGTACGGACAGCTGGTAGGAAAACGTGCTCAGATGTGCTTCTTAATTGAGTAAATATCTATTCTCGAGTCAAATTACATTAATTATATTAAATAAAACATGCTTGCTAATTCTTATTTATTATGGGTTGCTTGGGACATTCTAGAGGGGCCAATTGCGGCTTCTCGAGTATTTTATTTTGGATTGTTGACTGGGAGAAACACGTCAAAAAGGACAAACCGCTGTGCTTCTAAGTATTATTCTTATTGTATTATGAGTTGACTTGGGAATTCTAGAGATCAAGTGGCTTCTTTAATTATTATTTATGAAATATATTAATTATGATTTTTTGACTGGACAATCTCATTAGTATGAGGGCGCGATAAGATGGTGTCTTCTTAAAAAATCTTAAACGGTATTTCCTAATATACGTTATTCTTATGGAACTTGACTGTTACAGAAATATATTATGAGGGGCCAATTGCGCGCATCTTAAAATACTCTCATTTTTATATAATGGAATTGAGCGTGGGAAAGTCTACAAAAGGAACCATGCGGCCTTCTTATGTATAATATATCGTATTTATTCATGAGCTTTTTCTGTCGTATTGAGGAGATCTCACTTAGAAGGGTTGCTGGCCCCTCAATGCGGAGAACTGTATTAATCAAATATAATTTTTAATTATAGTTAATTTAATTATCGTTATTGACTAGGACAGTCAAGATAGGCCCATACGGCTTCTAAGTAATTATTCTAGTTAAATTAGGACTCGCACTGGTGACGTTAACTATGAGAGCGAGAGTGCCGGCGTCTTATATTAGATTATTTTTCATGATTTGGCTGACAAGGGAAAACTACTCTAGAACCTAGACTAACTCAAGCGGCTCTTAAGTATTGATTTTTTGTCCCATCACAAACTATATGTTATTACCCTTTAATTCTAGAGGGATTAATGCAGCTCTAATTGTTATGCCATTTTGTAATTATGATTTATTTATAAAGGTTTGAACTGGACAGTCTAGAATAGGCCCTTTATCAGACAGGCTATCTGAATTTATTTTTATTTTTTGAAACTTTATTAAGAGTACATACATGGCAAGATTGACTTGACAATCTAGACGGGGTCCGAATGGCGACTTTTTAATAAAGTAGTTGCCACCATAAATTAATTAATTATTGTTGTTGACTGGGACATGTCTAGGTAGGCCTCAATAGGCCCATCTGGCTTCTTAATTATAATTACAGTAATTTAATTATTATTAACAAATAATTCTTACTCTTAGTTTATGGTTGAATAGGACATCAAATAGAATTAGGACTATCCCCTGCTCTCTTACTGTCTAAAATATCTAATATTATATTTATATATATGAGATTATAGGTTATAATATTTATAAATAGCTAGTAATATATTAATTTATTTTATATTTTTATTATATATTTTATATAATATTTTTTTTCTATCATATATAATTCCCTTAATATATTATTATCCGAGTGAATATATATATATATATATATATATAAATATTATTTTTCATTATTCTATTAATCTGAGAGCAGATATATAATTATGAGTATATAACTATTATATACAAATATATATTTGTTAAATATTACTACATTAACTAACATATATATACTTATATATATATATAATATAGTATTAATATATATATATAACTATATACTATATATATATATATATATATATAATATATATATATACTTATTATATTATATATATATATATATATCACCGCTATAATTAATATATATATTACCTATTAGTATTAAATATATAATAATATATTATAATAATAATTTTATCTATCTAAAATTTTCATACGTATGAAAGATTATATTATCATATATATATATAATATCACACTTATATTAATATAAGTAAGAAAATACTGTGTCCTTCCACTATATATTATATATATATATATATAATATATATATATAATCACACTATATATATTATATATAATTTATATTTGTTATTTTTTGCGTTTTCCATTTGCATTTGTGCTAACGCTCGAATAAGAAATGCTAATCAGTTAGCACGAATTTCGGTGCATAACGATGCCTCGATTTTACATATAATTTTGAATTTAGTTTCTCTGGTCTACATGGAGCACGTGGTTTTCTCGGAATTAAAATAAAAGAACCATAAAACTTATGAAGATGCGGTTTATTATCATCAAATAATTATCAACTATTGTGATGAGTTAATCGATTTGGAAAGAAGATTAAATTTAAACAAAGTTATATTTCATGAATAAAACACGTATCAATCAAACGAACCTATCTACGCTTTCCTTAGATGGCCAGTATTCCGCAATCTTCTAAAATATTTTGTTACCATTTTATCAGTTAGCACCTTTCCTAAAATTTCAGTGGAAAAGACTGAAGGTAAAGAGCAACCTAGTAGCGACAGAATCTTATGGAAATTACAATAAACGTTTCGTTAGCATTTCGCTAAATTTTGTGCTAAAAATTGAAAATTAATCGAACGATTTTTTTAGCATTTTCTTCTAAATTTCGTTAGCAAGTGCAGAAATCGAAATGATACGGCCCTATATATTATCGCGTGAACGCTCGAGAATCTGAAAAAATCTAAAAAAACAAAAATATCAAAAAGAAATCCGAAAGAATTGATTATTTTTTTCTATACCAAGAAAGAAGGGAGATAAAAAAGAAAAGAAAACCAAAAATTTGGAAAAAAAAAAATCCAAACAATTTCCAAGATGAAGAATTAACTTGATTTTTGTTATTAAATAAATCATTATTTTTATTTGATTTTATTGATTATTTGATTTTTTAATATTTTTAAAAATTATTGTTATTTTTCTATGTATATTTTAAGTGGATTTAATTTCAAAATAGAAATTAATAAAAATTAAAATAAACCTATATATTTGGAGGAATAGCGACCACCTCATTATCGAAATTTTTCATACAAACTAAGAGCGTTTCCGAATGGTAACCCGTAAGTCTGTAACATTTTAATGTCCTTAATTAAAATGTATATTCTATTCTATTTATTCGCGTTACTGGGACTAGTCTAATATAAAGACCATTAGCGGCTTTAAGTCATTATTATTTATTGATGAGTTGACTTGGGTAACAGTTCTAAGAGACGTCATATGTCGGTTTCTTAATTATTATTTTACTATTATTAATTTATTAATTAATATCATTTTATGGTTGACTGGGGCAGTCTAGATAGGCTTATGCTGCTTCCTAAGTATTATTCATATGCTTATTTATCTATTTATTATGGGTGACTGGGAACATTCTAGAGGGGCCAATTGTGGCTTCTAATTATTAATTTTTATTGATTGACTGGAAGAGTCTAAAAGGACCATACGGCCTCTTGTATTATTCTTATTAATATGAGAATTAGACTGGGCATTCTAATAGAAGGTTTATGCAGAGCTTCTTAATTATTATCCAGAATAATAATTAGGAACTGCATTGACCCCTCTAGAATATCCAGTCAACCCATAATAAACAGGGTTGGGGATTTTGTTTTTGATTTTTAAGAAAAAAATCACCCATTTATAGATTTTTTGTGATTTTTGATATATTTTTGATTTTTTCAGATTTCCGATCGTGACGTCACGCGAGATTAAATTGTAAACAAAGATATACATATTTTGTACCTATATATCACTATATTATATATATATCTATAATATATATATATATATTATATACTATATATTATATACTTAAAATAAGTATAAGTACAAAATATGTACATATTACCAAATAAATACATTTTAAATTATATATATATGATATAGCTCATAGGAAAAGGCAGATGTTTAACGTTGATAATATGACCTGTTCTATATATATATATTATTCATATATATATATATATATATATAAACTTATATAAGAGTAATATATATATAATATATTTTATAATGGCACTACTGCCTTTTATAAGAGTAGGAAGTTAGGAGTAATATAGTCATGGATATTCGCAAAATAATCTTCTGCACTCGCCTATTATGGCGGGAAACCCAACAGGTGTTGTTTTTGCTAGCCGCATGCGGTCAACAGTATTTAGTAGGAAACATTTTAGAGTGTTAACATGTCTGGTCCTATTAATTTAGTTTGATGTTCTAACGAGGGATTCATTAAAAAATGAATTAGAATCTGCTATTTAATATAATTAAATAAAGAAAGTTGGGTACTTTCCTCGTTCTTTGATACAAAAACGATCTGAAATAAATCTTAAAATCATTGTTAACAATAATTATCAATAGAGTTTGAATTTTCTCAAATACAAAACATTTGTTAAAAACTTTATTACTATCTCGTGAGACTCTTGCTCATGCTTCCCACTATTGTCTGCATCTCCTAAGCAGTGTGACGGTAGCATAACCAACAAGTAGAAACATCCCGAAGAGTTTTCAACAAGTGTTGCTTTTTTATCATGTAAAAGATTTTTATATGTCTAATTTTTTTATAATTTTCTTATATATTCTATAAGGGGCTCGAGCCGACGCAGGGGACAAAGGGGGGGACGAAGTCCCGCCCGTCGTCCCCGCTGAGGCCGAGAGACCGTCTGCCTCTTTCTATCTTTGCGATTTAATCTTGGGTATTTTGGTATAAAAAAAAAAAAAAGCTGTTATTGGAAACCTTTTCGCACTTATTGACTTGAAATAATCGAACAAAAATCGATTACATGGCTCTTCGATACTATATCTTTATATTAGTTTGATAAAATATTTAATACTATTTTATTTGCAGCATAAAAAAATATATATATATTATATAGATATATATATATATAATTATAATGATATAATATATATATATAATTGTGTGTGTGTGTTGTGTGGTGTGTGTGGTGTGTGTGTGTGTGTGTGTGTGTGTGTGTGTGGTGTGTGTTGGTGTGTATGTTGTGTGTATAGTGTGTGTGTGTGTGTGTAAGGTGTGTGTGTTGTGTGTGTTTTTGTGTGTGGTGTGTGTTGTGTGGCTAAGTTTTTTAACCTAATCTGTGGCTAAAAAGTAACTCCAAACCATCTGGCAACCCTGGCTTGGACTGTGTTTTTTCATCATTTTAAAATTTTATTGAAAATATAAACTTATAATGTACGAAAAAATGAGTAAAAAATATTTAAAAAATAATTTTTTTGTAAATGAAATGTATATTGTTTTAATACAGTAGTTACGCTTAAACGCAAGTCAGTAATACTCCACAGTTACCAGATCTTTTTAGTCGGACTGAAAGGGTTAAGATATTAGATGCGAAAAGGGTTAGAAGAAATTGATATTAATTATTTTCTGAATAGAATAGTATCTATATAGAATCTAGTATCTATCTATCTATATACTAAGCAGCCAGCCTTACCTTATATAACCAGTTGAAGAGGAAGCAGTAATGAAAAACAGTGAGAAGCAAAAGGAAAAAAATAAAAATTAATAAAAGTATCATGTAAATATAATTAGGTACAATATAAACAAATAAAGGTGTATAGTAGTTAAGGAAGACAGTTGCATAATTGCCCATGTTGGTGGCTGCAACGAAAACAAAAACAAGTAAAACAAGTAATAACTTCACAACTTCCGTGGGTGACAAGTCAGAGGGTTTCTAGACCTCCCGTTAGTTGGTTGGTGAAGCTCCAAGTGTTATGGTGACAACCCAGTACAGCTATCACTGATCCGTTCCAATATGGTATCAGATTGCCTGCTGACTGTGGTCATAATATCCCGCTTAACGCACACCTCCAAGACTCCTCCAACCTCCATGCCAAGACCAGGAAAGAAGAAGTAAGACGAAAGCAAGAAATGTAAAACTACTAGGAAGGGAAAGGACAGTGGGGAAAGAGGACGGATCCTGACACTAACTCCTGAGGAAGAACGATGAAGGCAGTAAAAGGCAAAGGAAGAAAGACTAAACCAAAAATGCGGACAAGTAAAAGGTTTCTCAAGACTAGGTTTATTAAATCAGTAATTAAGAATTAATACAGATTAAGTTTTAGAAGGATCACTTGAAAGGGAAGGGAAAGGAGTGTCAGCCGCCATAAACAGTGTCCCTACCAGGTCATTCCTATCCCTTTCACGAGACGCTTAGAGCAGTTGTCTTTTGTTTATAAACAAGTATTCAGAGAAAATCACGATTTGGTAAAGCTGACCACGGCAGAAAGGCCACAGGGACGGGTAAGGCAAAGCACTGGTAACATGCAGGAAATTATTGAAAGCAGGTAATAGGGAAATTGTGGATTTTTAGGCGTGGGACTAGCTGTCACCTAAAGAGAAAAAGGGACATTCATTAATCATATAGTACCATCAGGATCCACTTGAGAAAGACATTCACTCATTGAATTCTCACCTGTAAAGAGAGGCCACAAGGCTTTTCCCAAATCACCAGATCATTCGTCTATATCCTTTCAGACTTGAAAGCTCACCTCTTTTGTTTTGTTTTTACCTTTTCCTAAGTTCTCATTCTTCTTAACCTATTTTGAATTTAATGACCTTCTAAAGCACGGGCAAGAAGAAACAGCATTAGACTATAATAATAATAATAATAATAATAATAATAATAATAATAATAATAATAATAATAATAATAATAATAAACCTCAAGGTCTCAAATAAATGCCCTACATTTTTCTCGAAATAAAAAAATTTTAAAAATCATGAAATAATAAATATAATATACGCCGGTATATATATATTAGTATATATTATATATATAGTTAATATATATATAATAATATATATATATTATATATATATAGCGTCGGGCTGTGACCGGGCCCGGCCTATAGGAGGGTGATTCGGTCCCAATCTAAATAAAATAAAAAATAATAAACTAAAAAAAAATAATTTTTTTGCTCATTTAATAGCACGCGGTAGACTACAAGTTTTATTTAGATCATCTGTTTGTTCTAAAAATTTTAATCTTTTTAAAAAATGTTAGAAACAGAGAATAGATTTATCTTTGAATGGCGTGTCAAAGATAAATAATGATGAGTTTTTTGTAAATTCGTTAATAAAAATTGAAAAATTCGTGGCTGAAGCGAAATTAATTGTCAGTGGATACTCCTCGAGTATGTTAGCTGTAAACTGGCAAGTAAATTTTTGATTCCAAACAGTAATTAGGGGCTAAATCACGGGCCTTAAAGCTTGGTGCCGATCCCCCCGCCGTATAAAATTGATGGAAAGGGCTTTTCTGGGTTGGGTGATCGACCACCATTTGGTTTTCGTATTTAATGTATTATATTTGACATTTTTATTATGTATTAAGTAATTTTAAATTAATAAAAATTACTTATATTAAGTGAAAATTAAAAAAAAAATAAATTTTATATATAAAAAAACGAATTAAAAAAAGTCAAATATTTGAGCGGAGAGGGATGAATCGGACAGTTTTTGTATCTTATATATTTAATATTATTGACATTTTTATTACTTATTACGAATTTTAATATGATAAATAATCTATTATATCTTAAGTAAAAATTAAAATATAAAATTGAAATTTATAAACGGTAAAAGAGCGAATTTAAACAGTATGGTCGAGTCATCCCCTCAATGGTCGGTCCCGATTCATAATCAGCCCTCCACGGTTAGGCCCTGAAGGAGCTTTAATTAAAACTTTAATAAACTTTTATTATTAGAATTACTATGTATTATTTTTTTTGTGTTCTATGACGCGGACTATAGGGCCTTGTGATTTTCAAATAAAAAAAATTCGCAAAGTGGACTTAGGGGAGAGTCGGAAGACCAAGTTATGCCTAAGGTCAGGGTTTAATCTGCCCTGACGCTATATTTATAATATATATATATATATATATAATATTATATATATATATATATATATAATAATATATGATTATTCATTATATATATATATTATATAATATTGGCGCTGAAAAAATGTTTTTAATTTTTATTCATTTTTTTTCTAAATATTTAATTTATTTTTTTTTTTTTTTAAATTACTCTCTTTAATGTATATTAAAGATGTTTAAATTATATCCAGAATATAACCAATACCGCCTTTTAGGCCTAAAGTATTGACTATAATACGGATTTTATTTAATTACATGTGTTATATTATATATATATATTTATATATAGTATATATTATTGAGTATATATAAATATATATATAATCTATATATATATAATATATATAGTATTATATATATAATATAGCTATATGGAAGCCTTTATCTAGTCTAAGCTCCAATTGATAAAAGTATAGAATTTTTCTTTCCACTTAAACTTTAATTTACATATTTCTCTTATTGACTTGACTTGACCAGAAAAAAGATATTTTCGTAATTTTTATTTAATTATTAAAATTATTTACAGTAAGTTTATAACTTTATGCTATGCGTGCATCGTATGCGCTATTGTTTTTATCTACTCTACTCTATTTGTGCGGGCTACGAAATAAAAAACCAAAATAAAAATGTGACATGGGTAATGTTGAGGGGCAATTTGCCAACCGTTCACTTTACAATTATGGCGTTTCTCGCCCATATATTCCGTAATAGATACAAATATTCACATCAAAATAGTACAAAAGTATTTTATAAACAAATTATTAAGAATCCAATTGTTGCAGCGTGGTGACTTTTGGAGGGTGAATTTGCAAGTTTACTTGGAGATTCACACTGAACACCCAGCCACTTCTAAAATACTTAAATTTTGGAGGAAATAGAAGAAGATAATGAAAAATCAAGTAGTAGAGGAAAACTTAAAATCTATACTAAAGATGACTACTGAAAAAGTACTCAAACATGTTTTAATTTTTTACAAGAGAAAGGGTCAGCATTGATATCCTTATACAAGAGTAAACTGGAATTAAGATAGAGAAAAACATTATCACCTTTTCATATTTTCTTATAAAATTTAACCCTTCACATTCATTATTTAACATAAAAATGGCTTAACATTATTAATTGTCACATTGTACTTGAATTATTCTTATTTAATATACATCATATTATCAGATAACTTTACTTTGGATAGGGCTCAGTGATATCTCGGTCTAGTTTGTTTTCTGCCATACTGCTTTTTTAACTAGTACAAATTTTGCATCTTGCATACTAATTTGGCACATATATTTTTGGGGTTCTTGGCATAAATTCTGGAGACAGAGGGAGTCTAAGAAATAATTTTAGTTTTTCAGCGTAAGTTTTCATGACAGGCGGAAGGAGACTCCCACTGGTCAATTAATTGCTTCCTAGGGAAGTTGGATTTGACCATCATTAGATGGCCAGGGGGATTCCTTCTGATTCTAATGAGGTGCAGTACGCCAGACACAATAGCACACTGGGGAGAAGATCTAGCCAATAATACTTCACATCTTCCAACTATACAGCATGGCTCGCAAAGATCTCAACAATGTCTTATGTGAGGAGAGTTTTCGATGAGGCCATTGCTTTTGTGGGTATAGGCGGAGGTAAAGTTATGCCGGGATCCTAACTTCTCACACACACACTCTTGAATAATTCCGACGTAAACTGCGTTCCTTCTATCAGAAACGTAAAGTTCCTAACCAACTCCAGCTATGGTAGAAATTCTCTATAATTAATCTCCACTATGGTAAAGAGTTTCTATTTTTTCAAAGGAAAAGCAATAGAGATAACAGGAGAACCTATCAATCAAGGTTAAAAGGTACTTATAGCTTTTGCATGGAGACATTTTAAGAATGTCAATATAGGACTACTGGAAATTTGCCGATTAGCTGGCCATAAGATTCATATGGAGGGCTTATTTTGCGAAATGATTTAGATCTCTGACATGCATCACAACTTTGTATCACATTGCTTTACATACTTTGGCAGATTTTTCCATACAAGCGTCTTTCCTAAGGATGCCAGAGTTTTCCTAAACACAAAATTGCCCATAAAGAAGGTGAAGAATAAGATCTGACAGGAAGAATACAGGATTCTGGAACAAAGACACTGGTGAAAGTGGAATAGATTTATCAACGACTAGTGAGAGACCTAGTCATTCCTAAAATAATAGAGTCTTTTTGTAAGCTTAAAGACCGTATTTTCTTGGTTATTTAATTTTTCCGAAGTTGTACATCAGTTTCTTGTGCTGCTTGCAGTTCTTTGTAATCAATCTTACACATTAAAAAAGCTTACATATCATCATCTGAACTATTGAAAATTGATGCAAGAGCATAACTGTCATCCTCGTTGAAGAATCCTGCTGGGGTAGAAAATCTGGTGACACCGATAAGACTTCATCACAGGATACTTCTGGAATGACTTCTTCTTCAGGGATATCGGATCTCCAATTTGAAGAGAAGAGCCTGTTGCTGAATCTTTGTCTACTTTCCGCAGAAGTGAAAGGATGTGGGGTCAATTTGATGGCCATTTAGTGGTTCTCTGAGCTGGATTTCTACTCAAGAAAGTCTGCAAGAATATTTTCTCAGATTTAATATGACGTACAGTCAAATCATACTCTGACAAAAAAGTTAGGTATCGCTGGGCCTCCGCCTTGCTAGGCATTGTGATTAGCATCTGAACACTTCATATACCAGCATTTATCACAAGTGTCACAAAACACAATCTCCCTTCCTGCTTCTTAGCTATGTGGTGAAAATTTCCTTAATGTTTAACCAAGCAGGAGTTCCTTGCGTATAGTCATAACCAATTTCATAGATCAATGTCGATAACTGAAATTCCAGCGGGAACTGTTTTTCATTTTGCCGTAGAAACTACTACACTGCCAAGCGTGTCCTGACTAGCATACAGGAAAACAGATATTTAGCATTATTCAGAGGAAAAGCCCAAAGGTAGCAAATTTGAGGGCCCATTTGGCCATATTAAAGGCTACTTCTGTCCTCAGGAATTCTTTACTCTGCATTGAGAGTATGGTGCACCTTTGAGAAAAGAAAGAAGAGGAGAAATAATTTCAGAAATACCAGGAAGAGAAGAGCGAACATAGTTTAGACTGCCTATGAAAGAACGTAAATCTTTGATAGTCTTGGGTTTTGGGATATTCATAGTAGCAGTGGTTTTATCCTCATTAGGGAGCACGAAGTCTTCAGACATATTAAACCTAAATATGTAACCTGAGATTGCCCAATTTGTTACTTCTCAGCACTAAGTCTTAAATTAAAAGGTTTTAACCTCTCCAATACCATTTCGAGATCTTTGAGCTCATAATGAGTAGGAGTAGAAATGAGAATATCCTCAATATATATAAAAATGTTAAAAATTTTAGAAAGAATTAAAGAAATGTACTTTGTGGAACTGGAATGAAAACCTTCCACAATGCTATTATATGAGAAACTGCCCTAAAGGGATGTTGATTATCAAGAACTTTTGACAATTTGAGTGAACTTTAAGATTATAAAAGACTTTAAGATCCAAAACATAAAAGACTTTGCACCCAGGGAGTAGGTTAAGAAACCTGTAATTTTTTTCTTTTTCTTTATAATACTTTTGTATCTTGAATATTATTGGCTTAAGAAAAGAATGAAATTTTCTAAGAGTTTTGCTATAACTTTAACTGCTGTTTTTTGGAATAGTAGGTTATATAGTATTTAGATTTTTATATATATATATATTACGTTTTTTGTTGTTTTTTTTTTTTTTTTTAGTGAGTAATTATCTGGTAAACCACATGGAGTTACGTAGATGGCATAATATCTAAATCACGTTATTTATTGCATTTGCACTTTTCTCTTCAAGATCTTTACTTATATTTTTCATTTCTATTTATGTACACTGTAGGAGGCATTTGTCCTGATAGCTACCCCCAGGGATATTATTATTCTATTATTCTCTTCTTCTATTATGAAATAATTTCTAAAAATTTTAATAAAATCATCAAACAACATTTTATATTCACCTATAGAGAAGTATAAGGGAAGGCGCGGAAGGAAGTTTAGGAGAAGAGTTAAAGTTTTATAATTAAAATCATTTGTTATGGGTAGTGCTTCAGAGTCTTTCCCTTGAATGACTTCACATGATAGACCAGTTGTGGCATCATTTATAACTATTGAGCTAGAAACTAGGTAAATTTGAACCGGAGTTAAAGAGAGTCCATATCCCAAAATATTATCAATTACATCAGCGATTAAAATATATGCTCATTAGCCCCTTTTTAGCAGGAAATTTAATTTTTAGTTATCAATCAATAAAAATTGTTAAATCTGACTCCTATTAGCGCTTAGAAAGCCAATGAGGATCTTTCCTTGTCTGCAGAAGCCTTAATAATAGAAAAGGAACTCCCTTGTACTCACCAGAAACATTGCTTTGAATTAGCGTCATATTTACGAAGGAGACAATTAATTGCAATTTTTACATTCGTTTACAATTAAAACTTTGGGAAGCACTCACCCATTTCAAGAATCTGCATTTTCAACCCGCATCGCAATATTTTGGCTTGGAACTAAAGATTCCGCCCAAATAACTGCCTGTTCGGCTACCTGTGATAATGCATATCCTTACCCTTAACACTAATATCGGAGGAAATCAAATGTTCCCTATACCAAGATTCATTTCCACCTCACCTGTATGAAGCTGCTCTCGCATAAACAGGATGTTTCCCATTATAGCAATTTTCACTTGAATTGAACATGAACCTGATATTTATTTATTAGCATGCAAAATTGTATCAAACATTTTTATCTACAGCCTACACTGTTGTAATTATTATTCAAGTTTGGTGGGGTAAAGCTTTCCCTCCTAAAGACTTTTTCATATTGTAAAAAACTACTTTTGACTTACAAATTTAAAAGCGAGTTACACTTCCATCCTATCCACTTTCCCTTTATACAGGGGCGTAACTCCAGCCCTTATCTTAGTTTCCCTGCGAAGTAAGGGAAGTAGGGTCAGCATTGTTGCTGAATAGCGTTCGTATTCTGGTTGCTTGTGCCAACAAATGAGCCTTTTTGGCAAGTTGACCATTAGCCATAGATAAGATTTGCACCTGGCTAGCGCATTCGATCAGCTAAAGATGCTGAATCAATGAGTGTAGTTACATTACGAGTCTGCTATAAAATGGGGTCGTCATTCTTTCTACAAATCTGACAAGGTGATACGCGACGGTGTACATAGTATGACCTCTGGCCCAGAGCCAGAGGAGAGAGCGGATACCTCTGTCCGCTAAGCCGATTATCATTAGCGGGAGAGTTAGCATCTCCGTAGATCGTAATTGTTAAATATGTAGCTTGAGTATGTGAGGCGCGGTGCTGCGTCGAACCACTCTGGAAACATGCTGGACATTACTGTCTATCTTAGCAGGATAACCGATTGGCTTATTTGTGCCGGCCACAGATTCAGTATGTCTGTAGTGGAAATGGTTGGTGTCATTGTCGTCTTGCGAGGGAGTATAAGGGGATATGAGGAGTCTACGCCTGACTGGCGCGCGGCCGTTGACCCCCAAATTGCGCCTATTGGCTCACGATCCTTACGAACTTGGAGTCAGCCGCAGACAGTACAATATGCTGACCTCTATTCGACGCCGCGTCTGTATGTAATCTGGATAGGATTTGATTTAGTATCGCAGAGCCCCTAAAGTAGACAGAAGAGAGTCGCAACAGTTCACAATTCCATGAACTATGCGATCAGTGCTGGTCTTTTCGCGGAACCTGGAGAAGATGAGCCACCTTTAGAATAGACGCGAAAATATAGATGATGCACAATCGATTGTCCGTCAGGAAGTGTAACCCCCTACACCTACCTCTCTATTTCGCATGAGTTTTGATCTCTGTCCGAGCGCGACTCATCTGCTGAGAGTCCGTCAAACGTAATCAACGGTACCCCGAAGCGGTAGATCCCTCAGGTAAAACACGAGAAGGAAGTAAGCGATCTCTGTTGTCATAGTTTGCCTAACTTGATTGTAGAACCATGATGGAAAACTAGGTTGCAGTGATAAAGGAGTTGCTGGAAATTCATCTCGTAATGAAATCATATAGCGTGCTGTTGAACGGTATAAAGGGTGCTGTTTGAGGGGCTCTTTCCGATCCACTAGCTAGGGATATAATAATGCGCCTGCCCATTGCCGAAGAATTTTGTATAGCAGATTTCAAGGTGCGCATGGAAATTTTCAGCTTTCTCTTTATCCGATGGAGCATAAATCAAGTTTCAGTACAAGAGGCGCAGCCAGATTCACTTCACATGTTTGGTCGTCCTGATAGCATAGCTTGATTCTTGAAGTTATTAGCCGAAGGTAGAGAGGACTCAAGAAGTTTGAACTCTTTTCAATATTATCAGTAACAAAATACATTAGCTGCCCCCCTTTAAAAAATTTTAGAAAATTCCGCCATAGCGTACTGGCCTTATTACTTCTCAGCCGGGGGGCCTACGTTTTCCCTCACATCGCCAGTTGTTCAAACCGATGGGAGATATCCTGCACCTAAGTAGGTGTAACCTTGTATTTTGTCCGCCTAACTGTTACTAGGATGACTTGATCGATGTATCTTCTCTGTGGTGTATCGCGGTGAGTGGAGGATGCTGGATTGAAGCCCGGGAGTGACACTTGGCGATGCCTCATCACTTCTGCTGTACCTCCCACCCAACCGCTAGGAGAAAGGCTCGTCTAGTTAGTGTAGTCGGCGTCTCCGTCTTAGAGTGTGAACCTCGTTCTATTAGATTTTCTTTATTTTTTTTTTTTTTTTTTTTTTTTTATCTCAATTGTCTTAGTTTATTCGGTTTGGCTCAGCTGGTAGGTGCCCTATCTCGCAATTCGAGCGTAGCTCTTAATCACTAAAGTCCTCGGTGTTAGACCGGATTTTTCATGCTCTGTTTTATAGTATATTTGTAGTAAAACAACTTGACTACTTTAACTACACAATGTACCAAATCACGCTAATTAATGAACTGTAAAAAAAAAATTATTAAAACCATTTATTTTAAAAATAGCCTGTGCTTCCAATAATAGTTGTAGCTTACTTATATAGGCCCTAAGAATACCAGATAGTTCTAGTACACGTGACCGTCTCATGAACTCTAACTCAGTAGACTAGGCCTATGTTTTAAGCTTAATAGACTGATTATTTCGTTTGAATTATCGTCAGGGTGGCCAATCTGGGTTCGATCCTCTCTTACACCCATTGCTGGTTACGGATCAGCTCTGGTAGACATTTTTTTTTTCTTGCTAAACTTTTATTATTTATGAATGCACTCAAACTATAGTCTGTTTTAATTTTTTATTGTTGAATCGCAATATACGTGCTGTGAAGGTAGCCGTAGGCTATACTGGCTTATTTTTACCAAAGTTTATAATTCACTGATAATTTTTATTTTTTAATTTTTTTTTTTTTATATATTAGTAAATCTCAAAATCAAGAACACTTTCATAAAATATTGTTGCCTACTAGCGATTTCTGTGTGTCAGCTTTATTGTAATGTTTTTATTCGTTATGTTTTCCGTCATACTGTCTCTGGTAATCACCACCGTTGGGAAGGAGTTTATCCATGGTGCAAGTTCAACTTAGAAGTTGGTAGCATTTAAACTTAATTTTATTATTTTCTTCTCAATTTATTAGGTATTGCGAAAGCCTTTTTTTTTGTCTTCTGATTTATGTGTAATAATTAAAGGGAGAGGAAAGAAGTATGAATGAAATAATTATTTACAGATCAGTCAAAACGTCAAACCTAAGATTAGACATCTGCTTGATTCCTGCTCGTATGCTGCTATTTGTTTATTCTACTCTACTGCTATTTGGCGGCTAGAAATAAAAAAACAAAATAAATTGTGACATGGTAAATTTTTTGAGGGGCAAGTTGCCAACAGCTAACAACTTTACAATAATGGCATTTGTCGGCCATTAGTATTGGGTAAATGCGCCGTCAGCTACAACAAGCTACAATTTAATAATACGCATTTGTTTGGATTAGACTCGTTATTCCAAATAGTGACATTGGAGGATGAATTTCCAAGTTTGCTTAGAGATTTACACCTGAACAACCCTTCACTTCTATAGAGGACATAATTTTAGAAGAATAATATCCAAGTGGTAGAGGAAGCCTAAATCTAACAGAATGAATATACTTTAAAAGTAATAAACATTTTACATAAAAGTTTCATCTCTATATCACAAGGGTACACTGGCATTAGAATATATAAGCTTTAGCACGTTTAAAATACTAAACATCAGTTATCTAGTTCATCACCATCATTATTTAGCATAATAAGGTTTCATATTTATTAAATTTTTACAATGTATTTGATTATTTTTATTTATTTACACGTTATTGCCAGATAATATATTACTATGGGATAGGGCCCATGATATACTGGTTCTAGTTGGTTTTTGCCACACTGATGGATTTCGACGATTTCAAATTTCGTATCTCGCAGACAAAAATTTGGCATATATTTTTTAGGATTCTTGGCAGAAAATTCTGGAGATAGGGAGGGTAAGTCTTCATGGACATAGAGAAAGAGTACTCCATCAGCTCTATTATGACTCCAGAGAGAGTTGGATTTTGGCCCATCATTAAGATGACAAGGGTGATTAATTCTGAGTTCAATATGGCAGTACATCTGACTAGTGATAGGAGTGCGTATACTTGAAGTTATGATGGAAGGTATGAGAGGCCCAAGAAGCTGGACTCTTTCTATATGGTCATCCACAAAATAAATTCGGGATTGAAGTTCCACTTTGTCCAGCCATTTTCCAACATCCAGACTTTCAAAACGGTGACATATCCTGCACAGAGAATGTTTTCCGAGGTCTTCGATATGGTTCTGGGGAAGGGCTGCGGGAATGGTCACTCTCACCCTCCCCCGATATACTGGGGTCTGGACTAGGGCTGTTCCCTCTATCTACTGTGTGGTAATTGGTTTGATCAGCATTTATTTCATTAGCTAAGACAACTACATTATGTATGGAAACTCCAGACTGGGAAGTATCTAAATTTTGATGAGAAGAACCAGCCCTGTTTCTCGTCTAATGCATTGTTAAATTCTATATTTTCCCCAACTAGTCGAAAGCGAGATTGTATGTAGAATCTCAGGTTTACCAAGCCTTTTAACTAGTTTATTTGGATAATTAAAACCTACAGTAGGCTTATTTAAAGAACCCTAATTACCCAAGAGCTATATTAGTTTTATAAAAAGTATAGTTTAAAATTTTCACCTCAGTTTCAAATTTTTTTTCACTTTCCTAATTCTCTTTTAGCTTTACACTGTCACTTTAATTCTTTATTCACTGCTTTATCCTTTAATTTATAGTGAACACACTGCCTGTCACATATCACGGTTGTAACAATTCCCAGAGACTGAAGTGATATATATATATATATATATATATATATATATATATATATATATATATTTGGTATATAATATATATATATATATATATATATATATATATATATATATATTAAGGTATATAGATATATTAAATATTATATATATATATATATATATAAATAACGGTAATTGGTTGTACCTTTCTGGAAAATTATTTTTTAAACTTATTTACTTTCTTTAATTTTATTGATAACGAAATTAATTGCTTAGAATATTAAAAATATTTAGAGATTACAAATGTGCTTGTTTTGTTTTATAAAAACATTGATAAACAACCTAAGTATGTAAGACTTGTTTTTTTTTTTTCTTTGTTTTTTTTTTTTTTTTTAAAGGTAACTCCTCCGCTCACGGGCAGAGCCTTAATCTAGGAGGGGGGTGTGCCCAATTTTTAAGTCTGAGCAAGACGGAGTCAAGAAATAGCAGCTCACACTCACACGCCACCAGTGACGAACTGGGGTATCTCCTCGCTTAGTTGGGCAAGTGCTCTACCGCTAAGCTACCGGACTCTATTTGGTGTTTGTTCAATTCCTTCTTGAACTATATGATGAAAATCTTCATACTTGCCGACTTTTCCGAACATCCATTAATCCTATGATCTTATATGTTGTTTTATCCAAACTTCATTGGCCAGAATTACTTCTATAGTTGAAGTTCTTCTCGGAAAAATAAATATCTTTTATTTGAAACAAATGAAGACTTTTTTTCCTTTTATGAACGAAGCACTCTAAGAGCAACAATACAAACTTGTATACTAATCTCGCATCAATTCCTTTAATAAATTTAATTATTCTTTCTTCCGCTAACATGCACCTATATTTACCGTTTATTCTGGCTCTTTTTAAAAAAATATAATAATATAATAATAATAATAATAATAATAATAATAATAATAATAATAATAATAATAATAATTACGATTTTTAAAAAAATAATAAAATAATAATAATAATAATAATAATAATAATAATAATAATAATAATAATAATAATAATAATAATAATAATAATAATAATTAATAATAATAATAATAATAATAATAATATAATAATAATAATAATGAATAAAGTTTGAATCGGTTTATATTAACTATATCAGGGAGTCAAAATTTAAAAAGGGTTAAAATTTCAATGTCAAAAAGGGAGTTTTTCTGTTCTGTCCCACTAAAAGGGATACTGCTCAGTCTCTTTCATTTCTTCGTTTCTTTAAGCTTTCCTAACTCAGAATAAGAACTTTCGTTTTAATTTTATTGTAATAAAAATCTTCAAATTGATTTAGAAGCCACATAAATTCCTTGCTCAAAAAATGATC
>JABUQX010042912.1:25000-31087 GCA_015478945.1 Trachelipus rathkii
GAGCCGGAGCCGGAGTTGATTGCCGCAAAAAAAGAGGCTGCTCCGGCTCCGGCAAAAACAGTTTAAGTAATTATTAATTTATTACTACAAGGAGTTTATATATATTATAATATATAATATATATATATATATTAATATCTATATATATATTTATATATATATATATATATATTATTATATTATATATATTAAATATATATATATATAATTATATATTATATATATATAATATATATTATATTTTCTTTTTTCCAGAAATTTGAATTAATGTATATTTATTATTCAATAATAAAAGAGGTTCGTACTTCTATAGATATCTTTAATTAATTAAGTTAATATCCTTAGAAAAATCATGTCAACAAAACCAAAATCGAAAACACCTCAATGTATTTGAATATATTTACTCACTCTGATGATAAAAATAACTTTCATTTGTCAATATGAATAGTTAAAAAACAGTTGATGGGAAACAGTCAGTTCGATCATGCACAAAAGAGTCTAAATAACTACCAGTTACTCATGGGTCACTACATCTATTGGGATCCTTTATAAAATTAATGCGACATTGAAAACGCTATCATCCAGACAAATTGCTGCAATTGTTAAAAAGAAAGGTGAAAAAGCTAAAGGTAATCAGGAGAAACCTTAAATTTCAAAACTCGGACTAAAGTGGAAACTTTTTCAGTTTGCTTCAAACATGTTGATTCAGTTCTGTCTATTTTTTTAAGTGAAAAATTCAAAAATACAAGTGATAATAATGGTTGTTAAAGATAGTGACTCATTAGTTTTCTTTGCATGACCAGGATTAAAGCACTGTGTGGAGACATGGCTTAGAAACTGGAAGTCCTTTTAGACTAAAAAAAAATAAATATTTTGTAAAAATATAGTCCTAGAAGAAAAAATAAACAAAAATATAAAGCTTAAGATAGCATAGATAGACATACATTATGCATTTTTGAATGGATATTTATTCATGGGAAAAACTAATGACTTATTTTGGTCAATAATTTTAATCCGAAAAAAAAGAAAAAAAAAATATTTCTAAAAACGTTAGCAATAAAAGAAAACTACCAAATCGCAATATTACAGCGAATATATTCAAGAATTTGTTAATGAAAACTTAAAATAAAAATATTTTCCCCCCCCCCCGAATATACCAATAAAAAAAAAAAAAAAAAGGGGGAAAAAACCCAAAAAGGGTAATAGGCTAGTTACGGATAACGCACCAAACATGATCAGTACGATTGGAAAAATTAAATAAGGACACTGAGGGTGAAGAGAATAGGAAATTGGTAAAAGTGATAATGATTTTATTCAATGTTAAAATCTAGAAGTAATATTTGTTTTCAGAATGACGTTGATAAAACTTATGAAAAGACAATGTTCCGATAACGTTAACATTGCCCACATGAGATGTGGAGTTCAGGATGGTCTCCACAATACTTATAGAGCAAATCTTATAAGCAGGGCGGGAATAAATAGCAAAAGCAGCACGTACCCAAAATTATGGAAGTTCTAAAGAATCAAACTGCAAAAGTGGCAATCTTTGGTCAAGAAAAACTAAGAAATAGGGAAGTACATTATCTTATGCTCTAAAGTCTAAAGTCTTCTGCAACTAAAAGATTATAGTAGTTAGCAATATGGCTGCCCGGTACTTCTGAATTTCTCTTCTTCCGTACAAGACAGTGTGACACAAAATAGTTTCCACTGGAAGACTATAAAAAAACCCATAAACTTTACAACAAAAATATTCAATCAGAAGGAACTTGACTGCAAGGAAATTTTTATAGAGAACGGATTTTTAGAAATGACAAAAAATTCCACGGAAAGAAGGGAAGAAATGTTAATATGAAAATAAAATATTATTGTCGACAATCTTTGTTTTAGAATCTTACGCAAGAACTGAGATCTGATATTTAAAGCTAGAAGTGTTCTTTGTGAACTAGGACTTGAAATGAATAACATTAATACTATTAAACAGAAATCTGGGCCGGAGTCCGATAGTTCAGCAGTTTCAGGGATATCTCTGATAACATACCTAGTATACCCAGAAATGAAGATGAAGAAAATAACCTGAGGAAAGAATAACGAAAAATTGGAGCATGCAGAGAAGCGATTGAAAAAACTAATAAAGACAATCTACTAGAAAAAGACATTCAACCTAAAATTCCTCTAGAAAAATAAAGGTAGAATTCCATAAAGTCTTTTAGATGGAATAATGAACAATCGAATCCGGAAATTCAAAGTTATCAGTTTAAAGAGGACAACAATTTGCTATCCTAAAATTTTTCAAGATGACCGCTTGCATCAATTCAATGCCTTTGCCATCCTAATGCAACTGAAATGTTGAGAGCTTTTTTTCTGCTTTAAAATAATAAAAATGGATCTAAGGACATCGTTAAATGGAGGATTTTCTTGAAGCAATTTTATTTTTAAGACATTGTTTTGAAATATAATATTTATATTACATATTGTCGGGCTGTTCAAAGAGAAAAATTATTTAAAAAGTTAGGAAGAAAGTGAATTTATAATATATATATTATATAGTATTATTATATATAATATATAATAATATTATATTATATAATTATATATATATTATATTTATTATTTATATATATATATATTAATAACGATATTATATATTTATATATATAATATATTAATATATATTATTATATATTATAAATATTTTAATATTTAATTAATATTAATAAATTTATATAAATAAATAAGTTATATATATTTTATTATATATATACTATATAATCTTATATATTAAATATTTTATATATATATATAATAATATCATATAATAAAAATATATTTTGGGAATAAATTATTTGTATATATATATGTTCAGGTTCATAGTTCAACGAGTTAATTATTTTTAATAAACTTTTAGGACATGAATCTAAATATGATTTTTATTCTTTTAGGAAAAAAAATAATAACATTTATATTACGTAACTGTACAGAGCAGTTCATTGTTCAATAGCGAAAATTAATATTTAAAATTTAGGAAACAAGTGACTGATTCCTTTTCTGTATTTTCTTTAAAAATTCTTATTTTCTATAAATATTTTCTAAGTTTTAAATTCTAAGTTTATAAAGTTTAAACAAACAATTTAATTCATCAAATTACCTCAAAATTTTGTATCAGAATTAATGATTTCGTGACTGTAAATGGAGAAGGAATTATAACAAGGGGTCGGAGCCGGAGCCGGAAGCCGGAGTCGGAGCCAAACAATTTTAAAATGCCGGAGCCGGAGGCCGGAGCCGGGGAGTTGGAGCCGCGAAATTTTAAATGCCTGGAGCCGGAGCCGGACGCCGGAAGTCGAGCCGGTAATTTATGCTTGAGCCGTTGAGCCGGAGTCGGAAGCCGGGTAATTTTTAAAAATGCTGGAGCCGGAGCCCGAGTCGGAGCCGGAAAAAAATTTTTCCGTAAGCTCCGCAGCCCTGGTTTTTTCTCATAATTGTAACAGTAATATATCTGTTTTAAATAGTTCTTGTTAAACAGGAATTAGGATTTTTTTTCTTATTCTTTTTTTTTTTTTTTTTTTTTATGTTGAAATAGTTAAAAATGCAGTATAATTGGCCATTATTTTTTAGATTGTACAACGCTGTTTACAATCTTTTATTTTATTGTTATATATTATATATATTATATATATTACTACTATATATTATATAATAATATTATATATATATTATATATATATATATTAATTATATTATTAATATATATATATAATATATATATATATTATATTTATATATATATATATATATATATATATTATATATCTATATATTATATATATTATATATATATATATATAATATATATTATATATTAATATATATATATATATATTATAATATATATATATATTTATATTATTTATATAAATTATTTATATATATAATATTTATATATTTTAATAATTAATTATATATTTTTTAGAGTGAATTCGAAAGTGGATCATTCACCTTTTTCAAAATTTAAAAAAAAATAAATTTTTTTTTTTTATTTTTTGTGGATTCTGGACATTTTCCGAGACAATTGATGTCGTTAGTTTATAAACGGTGAGTCTCAATTGACATTAAAGCACACTTTAAGAACCCCGCAACTAGCAACGGGATTCGGAGTGTTGCCGTTGCATATCGAGAGCTCGTTCTAAATATTACAAGGGACGGGAGAAAAATGCCTAACGGTCGTTTATCTCCATGTCACTAGTTCACTAATACACATAGAATAAGTTGTGTAAAACAAATTATCCATCTCTATATTTCTAAACGAAACCCAATTTCAACCTCTGAAATATTTTGCTACATCAAGAAATAGCAATGGCTTAGATTTTCCGAGTACTACTTAACATTTGATCGCAAGGTCTACAAAGACGATGCAGACGACTTCCCACCCTTTCTCTCTCTTTAACGAATAAATCAACTTTTCCTCGTTGGGCTGGTTGAACCGACACAACACGCACACTTGGGAAGTGCAAAATTCTAATTGATTTCCGTCCAATGTATCTAGCATTAATACCACCTTGGTACATCAGCGTGTGGTGTGAGGTAATTTGCCGACCAACATATCTGATTAGGCCCATATTTCCTTCTAAATGTAAACCTTCTAGCATGTGGCTTAACAATACTCTACAGGTAGTATCCTAGCTTTGGGGTCGTATAGGACTAGACATAGTTGGTACTAGTATGACAGCTGCCAGGCAAATAGATCAAAAGAAGTTTGCAGATTACCATTGGCCGGTGAACTAGGAAGATGTGGTCCTGTTGTACACTGGGGCTGCAACATTCGCCAGACCTTTCCCCCCCCCATGTAGTTTCTATTCTGTAGAGAGAATACCTAAAAAAGGACGCATTATAACTGGATTGAAAACGGACACTGATCATAGTGGCTACATCGGTGCTTGGCCCACTGCGACATTAGCAGCAATGCGAGGGTAGATGGACATCATTTTCGATTGCATTTGTATGGGAGAGAAATCGAATCACTATTCTTCGTATGTGTTGTTTCGGATTTGTGGTCTGTTGCATATCCCGAGGTGTGTAAACGATTTTTTTTTAGCTTATTTCGAATATGTTTGGTCACAATAAAAGGTATGTTAACTAACAATCTTTTCTTATCTGCTATCTTTGTTATATTGACCGGACTCTGTGGACAACAAAGTCGAAAAATATGCGCTCTCCTGTCAATGCTAGCCGATTGTGATGGAGTCTTTATAGTGACTAACCGACAATGTAACACCTGTGAAAAAAAAGTCATCTAGGTTTTGAACTATTTCTCTAGTGTAAGACTTGCTTAAGGTAGAAGATTACTGAGGATGAATGGAGAATTAGATACATACTAATAGGCAGTCAGCAATGTCCGCTGGTTAAAAGTAATATTAAATTAAACTGAAGTCACAAAAGTAGTAAGAAGTAACTACTAAATGTCTTGTTCCCCTTCATTTTTTTTTTATAAAATATTTTTTTTTCCCCCAGATGTATGGTTTCTTTATCTGTTTTGCACTCACATGTTCTCGTTATTCTTAACTTTAAAGTGACGCTCATTTCCAGATTTCTTCCTCTATATATACTCAAGAGTGGAGTAAATTATTTTTGCTCTTACGCATAAAGAAAATTTCCTTTTTTTTTTTTTTAAATAACTGAAACGTTGTTTAATATATATATATATATTATAGGTATATAATATTTATTATATATATATATATTATATCATGTATATATATAATTTGTCTATTATTTTTATAATATAATTATATATATCTTATTATATATTATTATTTTATATATATATAGTTATTAGGTTATTATACTATATAGTTTCGGGTATTAGCTTAATATATGATTTATAGTATGCATACTACTTTATATATTATATTATTTTATATTTATTGTTATTATCTTATATATATATAATAGTAGTATATTATATATATATATATATATATATATAGGATATATTTATAATTCTGTTATATATATATTATATATATATATATATATATATAATTTAAGTAATATATATATATATAGGAGTATATATATATATATATATAATAT
>JABUQX010042913.1:0-25618 GCA_015478945.1 Trachelipus rathkii
GTTGTACTTCGTTCAGTTTACCCACACCAGAGGTGGGTGTTTATCGTTTCGCATTTGTGGATAGCTTTCGCGTTTCGTGCGCCACTTCAGTACTTCATTTACTGAAATAAAAAAGTAGTTGTATTTTCATTACTTTTATTTTCCAGTTACTCTACTACAGTTCTATCTATTTTGTATATTTGTTACCGTATATTAAGATAAAGTTTAAATTTTAATTTAAGTATTTATTATTTGCTTGAATAAGATTAAAAGTAAGATTAAAAAGTGACTAAAACATGAAGTAGTGATACCTAGAACTTAGAAGCTTTAATTAAATAAAAATAGCATTAAAACCATAAAAAAAGCATTAAAACCAAGAAAACCATTGGAGTTTTATTTTTTGTTTTAAATTTTTTTAACGGAAAAAATATTACCCTAGTCGTACTGTAGCAATTAGTGTCATTAATTGTAACTTCCCTTCAAATTACACTTTTCTATTTTTTCACACTTATATTGTAATTTTGATATTAAATTATATTGTAATTTAGATATTAGAAAGCCTACCTCAGGCATTAAGCAGCCCTCAGCAGGTGTTAGGTAGCTCACCACCGGCATTATCAACCCCGCTGCAGGCATTATGGTTCATATAAGTTAGGGGATTTACTCTTACAATACCTAATGTAACCTTATCATAACCTAAAAAAATCCTAGGTCAGTTTGAATTTAATAAAATCCCAATAGGTTTATTTACAACTTTGCGACTTCATAACTTTTTTCCCCAGAAGATAGTCATTTATGTTTTCTTTTTATGTTTCATTACAAGACATTTGGAGTCTACCCTGTGAGTTTCATCAAAATCACTGCTGACGTAGTTTGATATATTTATCAATATATATATATATATATATATATATATATATATATATATATATATATATATATATATATATATATATATATATATATATATATATATATATATATATATACTGCTGCTGTATATATACTGTATATATTCTTACCTTATATATACATATATAACCTCATAAATATATATATATATATATATATATATATATATATATATATATATATATATATATATATATATATATATATATATATATATATATATATATATATATATATATATATATATATATATATTGCTCTCTGTATATATATATTCTGAATTACAGAAAAAGAACACTATAATATTGAAAAGTATAGAAGTTTCTCTGCAAAACTATATGGCTATATTCAGTTACGCATCTCATGTAGGTCAGAATCGTACCAAAAAAATTTAAATATATCAATTTTGGCTGGATCAATAGTTTTATTTATTTTTAACCATTGGGGCTCAAGCCAACTGGGGGACAGAGGAACTGACAGTCTCCCCATCGCCCACCAGTAAAGGTTGATAGACACCGACTCCTACCTTCTTTGCGGTCTACCTAGAGGTATCATTTAGCTTTAAAAAAGTAAAAAAAAATTATTATTACTTATATATATATATATATATATATATATATATATATATATATATATATATATATATACCTTTCTTCTTCCATATATATATATATATATATATATATATATAATATATGTGTATATATAGAGAGAGAAGAGAGAGAGAGAGAGAGAAGAGAGAGAGAGAGAGAGAGAGAAGAGAGAGAGAGAGAGAGAGAGAGATTTTTAACAACTTTGAGGGGCTGTAACTTTTCCTAAAGAGAGCGACAATTTTCGTTTTCACTATTCTTCATTATTATTTTTTTAGAGTTTATCCTGTGATTTTCATAAAAATCGGGGGTGACAACCCTCTGGGTAACAATTACCATTTTTATTTTTTAGGTTTTTTTTTTTTCAAGAACGGTAGGGCGGATTGGAAAAACTTTTTTGCAGATAGCCTCTATGATACATAAATTAATGTTGTAGGCCCAAAAGTTTTATTACTTTTTGTTTTCAACCACACAATCACGGGCTCGGGGGGTACGGGTTGCTCGGCCCCCCGTAAATATACCCCCGTGGCTATGCATATGTTTTTTTTACTTTTTATGTCATTTATAGAGGCTATCTGCGAAAAAAAATAAAATCCGACCTCCCTTTCTTGAAAAAAAAATAAGCAAAAAAAAAATTCATTTCCAGCCAAAAACATTTATTTAGGTATCATAGAAGAAATTTTTCAAATCCGACCTCCCGTTCCTATTGTAAATAAAATAAGTTTCACCAATAATTTGATCAAAATAAAAAAAAATAAAAAAAAAATCAGAACACATTATTTTTAGTGCTTCTCTTTAAGGAATCAAGCTGAGAACATTTGACTAGCCTATATTGTCTCAACTTTTGCTCTAGGCTTACCCTTATAGGCCTATGGTAGATTAGAGAAAAGATAGCCTACATATGCCTAGCAAATGATCTTAATTAATTAATTATTTATAAACGGGATATTTCATTAATTAATAAAATTAAAATCAGCAGACTAGGTGAGTCACTATACAAACAAAATTAAGTATAATTATTACATTAGTAATTGCGCGTCACTTTACACTTTATGGAGGGAAAACAACAATGCTGGGCAACCAATCACGTAATCACGTATAAAATATGAATCATATTTGGTCAAAATGCGCATGCGCCGGACGAACTCTTTTTTGGGAGTTAAATACCGTATGTCGAATAGTTAAATGATGTATTTAAGTACGTCAATTTAACTCGAAAAAGGTGTATATTTTTAACTTTCTTTGGAGTGCTTATTTTTACACTCTCAGATTTGCAGTGTATATATATATATATATATTGTTCAACAAAGTTGTGCGTGTCTATTATTATTTTATTATTATTATTATTATTATTATTATTATTATTATTATTATTATTATTATTATTATTATTATTATTATTATTATTATTATTATTATTATTATTATTATAATTATTATTATTATTATTATTATTATTAATAATAATTTGTAAATTTGTAAAAGAGCTCACTCCTGCTTTATCTTGTTGAAAAAATTAACGCAGCTGATTGAAAAGTAAATAAGCATTTCTATCCAACTCCAATTCTTACTTAATAAAACTCGGTTTTGTTTACCTCTTTTGAAAGCGACTCATCAAAGAGAGGCATTCGTTGTCCCTTCAGGCCATCACAAGTTAATGACAGACACATCCGTTCGCCGAGAGATCTCGCGAAGCTCTCAATTAAGAATGTCATAAATGTCAAAAATGGACTTTACAAATACGTCTTTGAAAGAGACAGGGAGTGAGTGATGGCCTTGCTTTGTGTTAAACTTTGAATGACGATAAGGTTCTTGTTGCTAAATGGGGTTTCAGAGTATTTGCTTGTACCAGAGAATTACACTGGTCTGGTATCAGGGGCAGTAACAGGAATCTTTAGTCTTATCTTATTTCATTTAAATGGAAACTAAAAAAACAAGATTTTAAATATCAATCGTGTATAGGAGTCCAAAATTTTGAAGCATTTACATAACTCTAGGGTATTATGCGGCAACTAGTAATATTTAGTGCAATGTATAAATAACAAAATTATATTTTAGTGTTTAGTGGAACTTATTTCATTCGGTATTTCCCTTAAAAATACATTCGACAGACGTTTTTCACTTGTTCTTAATGCACATTCCGGATTAAAATAATTAATGTAAAAATGTTACTGAAAGCTGAAACAGAGTAAGAACAACATTAAAAGATAGACATATAATCAAATATTATGAATATGAATAACTATGAAAAATTCAAATCATAAAAAAAGAACCCATCAAAAATTTGAAACACAAAGCTCAGGGGCTTCCAGACTCTTGTAAGTAAAATTGGAACCATAATAGATGTCCAATTTAAAGATCATCAAGTTTTTAAAATATTATCACTTATTGTTCCGAACGTGAGTTTTTTTTTCATTGAATATTGAAAAATTAATTGAAAAAGAAAATTTTTTAACTTTTGATTTAATTCTTATGGGTCGATAGTCATAAAGGTGATTCCGAAAGTGTGTGTGTGCCGCCTAAAATTTAAACGAGCTTTGCTTGGTTTTCTCCTTTCCCACCTATTGTTCCATAGCTTTACACGAGTGGAGTTACATTTAGAGATTGGAGTCCATTGAGCAGTAGGTATTTCGTTGTATATTTTCAAAAGAATGAATATGTTGTCAAAGTGCACAAGTATATAACTCAAGTTACAAATTTAATTCGTAATTTTTATAGCACGAGTTTGATTAGTTACAAATTTTTTAAAAAATTTATACTCAAGCACGTAAGACATTCGATGTATTTATTTAAAATATAAAGAATTACTGTTGTAAACACTTTAAAAGTTTTTGATCCTACCCATCAGAACTCAGATTTATTGTTAGTAAGACTGATAAATAATTATCTTAGTATTTAAGTTACATAAATAAAAGAAATATATATTTAATTATATATCATCTAACGCCATGGATACACTTTAGAAGAGCCTTTATTTCGATTTTAATGATTTTCTATGTTTGAATACAAATATAATAGTTTAAAAACAGGAAATTTTAAAAATACAAGTAAATATTCAACCTGACTTTTGCTCTCATCCTACATAAACCCCTATAAAATATCTGTATATTCATAAAAAAAAAGTATATAATTGTGCCCACAACAAATGGTTTTTCTTGTCGACACCATATTTATAAAATTATATATAACATAAATGTATTGATATTATATCAGGGGTGGACAAAAATACTCAAATTGACATATAAAAAAATCGATTTTTTAATAATACCAAAAACAGTGTGGAAAAAAATATAAAAACATTTTTTTCCAAAAATTGAAATCAAAGAATGAAATTCAAATTTCATCCGAAAATGGGAATAAAATAACGACATTAACACGTCTTTTCATGTATTTATTCGTTCGTTTAAAGTTTTCTTTTCTTCAAATTTTCATATACTTATTAATTTTTAATCAAAATTATAAAAGAGGCTAATATGATATTTACGAACTGTAGGATATTTCATTTTCATTTTAAGATTTGGTTCCTTATCAAAGGAATTAAACAATAAACTTCATAATTGAATTTAATAAAAATTAGCGGAATCATAACTTTCTTATACTTTTATTATCTAATTTGTTTTGTTTACATTAAAACGTTAGTGGAACCTTGTTTATATTGCCTTCCAACAACTCTTGTCTGTTTTTGTTAGCTTCCTCTTTTCACTAATTTAAACTCATGTATTAAACAAAAAAACCAATTTATAGGACCCAATTTTTCTCATTTAAAATCAAATATATACAATCTAATATATATTTATTTTTATTGTAATATGAATGTGATTCTAAAAATAAATCTCAATGTTAGATAAATAAGCTAATATGAAATAATATAAAGTATTATATTTTTGTTTTTTTGTATAAATTTATTTTAAAAATAATTTTTTTTACCAAAATTAAAATAAAAACGTAGCGTTATTCAATGTATTAAAGTGCGAACACAAGACTTGTGAACTATTTTCAACTTTGTATTCACGTAATTCTAGTAAAACACGCCCCAGATCCATCCCCTATTCAACTACTTCTACTTGCTACGAGCCATCTTGACTACTGTGCTTGTGACTACTGTAATCGTTCATTGATCTACTTGCTTTAGCTGCTCCTAAATTACACTTGCGCATCATCAAAAAATCCACATTTAATTTTGATGTTGACTGATAAGTCTGATTTAACCCCGAGTCTGGTATGAAGTAATCAATGAGTGTGAGTATAAAAAGTAAAAATATACCGGTGTGCTTGTGGGCTAAAAGATATCTCTTTAAGTTCTTTTTAGCTTGTTCCTTAAGCATAAAACTCTTCTGTAAAAAATTTTACCATACTAGTTTCTTATTTAGATTATTAATGTTTCAATTAAATAATACATATTAATCGTTAATTAAACATTTTCTATTTTAAGCTTTTTCGGTTAAGTGAATTTGTGTTAATAAATTTTTTTTTTTTATTTTTTTGTTTTTTCATTTTTTTTTTATTGTAAGCTCTTTGCTAGCTTTTATTTCCGTTAAATAAGTACAGTCATCAAGATCATTTCCGTGATCTTTTGGCCATAGCACATAACTTCAAATTCTGATTAACTAATTAATGTTATCATATATTGCTGTACCTTTCTTCTTTTCACTGTTTGTATCTTGTTACCTTCGAATTTTATTTAAAATCAAAGTTATTAAATGTAAATCATTATATATTTTGAAGGTCCACAAAATACATAATAGCTTATTTAGAATTATTCAATTTTGAATTCAGAATATTATGTAAAATTTATTAAAATTATTGTGAAATTATTTCTTCTTCATTTATATAATTTTATCTACAGTTGTTGTTTTGTATTTACTCGATTGTTGTCTTCGTCTATTCCTTTTGTTGTTTGTTTTTTGTATGGAAATTTGGACAATATTTTGGTTAAATAACTTATAAATATAAAGGTTGTCTAATTTTTACATTAATTACTAAAACGTTTGCATAAAAAAGTTATACGAAATAAAAAACATTATAACTTTATTGAAAAAACACTAGGTTTTTTGTTTTTTTTTTTTTTCATGAAAAAAACTCGAGACTGATGATATCTTGGAAAAAACGGCTTTTTTTATTATTCTTTCCTTTCTGGATACTAATAATTGTGAGCATTGCACCGTTTTTTTTTTTTTTTTGTTTTTTCGGGTTTTTTTTTTTTTTTTTTTTTTTTTTTTTTTTGTTTTTTTTTTTTTGGTTGGGTTTTTTCTTTTTGTTTTTTTCTCAGCTCATATTCATCTTTTACGCGTCCAGACTTGTCTGCAAAATCGCGATATTTTTACTTTTTTTGATTTTCATTTTGGTTCAATTTTTCCGATATAAGCTCTATTGAGTATGTAGAATATTATTTTTATTTTACGTCTTATAGTCAAAATATTTAGATATGTGTCTGTATTTTTGTCAATTTTTTGTTGTATTTTTTTAACAAGTTTTCCTTTCAAAATCTCTTTTTTTTCTTTTCATTTTCCGCTATTTATATGTCATACACGTGGTACTTGCGATAACAGTTTTTTGATCTCTTCTTCACTTTGTGGCAGTTTCTGTTTTTTTGTTTCGTAGTATTGTTTATGGTGTTTCATTTTTGTTTTGTTTTTTTTTTTCCTCTATATTTTTTTTTGCTTATGTAATTTAGCTTATGTTTTTTTTCTTTTAATTCATTATTTATATTGTTTTTTATTTTGTCCATACTTTTTGGTTTTTTGATTTTTTTCTTCGTCTCTGATGTGTGATGGAAGATATTTTGACAGCTTTTTGTTGTTTCTGTGATTTTTAGATGGATACCTTAGGTGATGACATTTCTGTATTTGAATTGTTTTAATTAATTTCTTTTGTTTTTTTTTTGTGTTTTGTTTTGCGCCGTTGGCTTTTTTGTGTTTTTTTTTTTGTTTGTTTTTGTTTTTTTTTGTTTTTTTTGTTTTTTTTTATTTTTTTCTTTAATATAAAAAGATTAGTTTATAAAAATAATATTTGTGCTGTTTGTAGTTTTTTGTTGAGTGAGTTCCTTTGTTTTTTTTTGAGTTTTATGTTAAAGAAGCATTTGTTCGAGTTATGTTAAGTTTAAATTTAGGATTTTAGAATATTTTTTTATTTTTATTGTCTTTTTTTTCGATTTTTAATATGTCTTAGTTTATTTTTTGAAGTTATATTTATATGAATATACTTTATTTTTTGTTTTTTTTTTTTTTGTTTTTTTGTGTACATTTTAGTGTTTGAGTTATTTTTTTGTTTTTTTTTTGTGTGATGTAGGTTGGTTTTATGTATTCTGATCTTGGATATGTAGTTGTGTTTCGTGTTTTTATGTTTTGGTTTTTTTTTGTTTTTTTTAATCTTTGTTTTTTTTTCTCTTATTGTTTTTTTTAGATGTTTTTAGCTTCTTATGTTTTTTTGTTTTTGTTTTTACGTTATTTATTTTATTTTTTTTTTATTTCTTTGTTATTTGGTTTGTTTTTTGTTGTTTGTTCTTGTTGTTTGTTGTTTTCATTTTTCTTTATGTTCCTTTGATTTTTTTTTTGTTCTTGTGTTAATAACAAATTTCTAGTACTTATTTTTTTTTTCTTCGGTTTTTTTGTTCTGTTATCTAGTTATTTTTAGTTTTTAGGTTTTGTTCTATTTTTTTTTTTTTTTTTTTCTATATTATATTTATCATTTTTTTTTTTATTATTTTTTTTATTTTTTACGTTTTTGTTTTTTATTTTTCGTTATAGTTATGTTTTTCTTTTCTTTTTTTTTTGCTTTGTTTCAGTTTTCGTTGTTTTTTTTTTTTTTTTTAGCATTTTTTTTTTTCTGCTGTGTTTTTTTTTTTTTTTTGTTTTTAAAAGGAAGCTGCATTATTTGATTTTATTTATTAGTTTGCCTGATTTTATTGTTTTCTATTATTATAATTAAAATTTTTTTAGCAATTTATTTTTTGATTTTATACTTCAGGTGTGCTATTTTAAATAATTTCTGTTCACTGTTGCAAATCTTGCGAGTATTATTTCCATGTATTAGGTTATTACTTGTAATAGTTGTAAAAATTAACTCTTATCTTCACTGGTAAAACCATTTGTTACATTATTTTAGTTTTGTGTTTTCTTTTCCTTTATTTGTCTAAGTTTATGCTTCAGTAACAATTTGATTTTAAGTCAACAGCATCCAATTCATCTGCTCCTAATTTTTTTAGTAATGTATACTCCTTATTTTTTGGATTACTAATGGTTGAAGTAAGAAATCTTTGGTGTGACGTAAAATAACAACAAATCAAGTGATAGAAGTTAGTATGTAATTATGATAGAAAAATATTGTTTTTTGATTGGGTTTGTTGTTGTTGAATATGTCCTCTGATGAATGTTAGTATTTGTATTGGATTTTGGTCTTCTAAGGTAATGAAAGCTTTGGTGATTGTTAGAATGTTTTTTATGTAATTATTTGATTTTGTGTATATGTGGATTGTTAATCAGTTCATGAGTCGCTGGTGAGGAAGGTAGTGTAATGAGTGATATTATAAATGTAGAGTAAGTGTTTGTCTTCTGTTATCTTATTTGTTAGGGTGTGATTGTATATTATGTAATTTTATTTAGTAGTAAATGTAGGGAAGATATATGCTTAGAATAAAAATGTAAAGTATGTTTTTTTTTTGTTTTTGTTTATTTTATTGAAATTACACTATCAATATTTCAGTTTGGTACTTCATAAATTTTATGCTAATTTTTATTTAGACTCTTTTTTATAATTGTAAGAACCTTTAACTATAAGGATTTATTAAATATTGTTGCTAAAGGATTTGTTGAATCTAGTTAGGTTTTTTTTGTTTTTTGGATGGGGGATATAATTAATTTCAATTATAAATATTGATGTTCTTTACCTGTTATATGTTTCAAGGACAAGAATTGGAGTTGTCAATATGTTGGAATTTTGGGCAACTTTGTTATTTTGTGGTTTATGGTTGTTGTGGGGTGGGTGGGGTTGGAGGTTGGGGGTGGGTGGGGTGGGTGTTTTTTTTTTTTTTTTTTTTTTTTTTTTTTTTTTTTTTTTTTTTTTTTTTTTTTATTTTGGGGCTTGTGGTCAGGAAGAAAAAATAAATGAAGTTTTACATTTAAACTTGTGAATATATCAAAGTTATAATTATTATGAATAAAAATATTGAAGTATTTCTTTAATTTGATAAGTTATAATGAAACTAGTTAAAAAAATTTGAAGATAATAAATTTCATGTCAAATACCTTTTTTAAGCAAAAGAAAAGTTGTTGCAAAACTTTTTAAAGGATATTTACAGTTTTTGTGAGGACAGGGTTGGGTTATGAAGATCATTCGAATTGCTATTTAAATAGAGCCTCCTGTCTTGAACACTTCATTAATACTCGGTTAAACTTCCTCCAAATTCCTATGGTCACATTATGTCAAAAAAGAGAATTATTACGGAGAATTAAAAAATATAGATTTTTAAATAAATTTTTTAGAGATATTCAGATTTTAATCTTCCTATACACTTAAGTTGTAAAAATATACGAAAAACAAAGACTAAAAGAATATTTTATCATTAAGATATAGAGTGAAATTTTAAAGTTTATATTTTAAATAGAAAATTATTATAAGTGTTTGCTCTTTAATTAAAATTTAAGGTAATTCATAATACGTTAACTCAATTTTTACTGGAAAAGACTGAAGGCAAAAAAATAAATAATTTAAATCAACTCTTGGAATTACGCTTAAAGAACAGAAAAAAAAAGAGAATATAGCGTCTTTTTTTTTCCTTTTTATCTACATAGTTTGTTCACCTATAGTTAAGTATCCTAATATAAAAAAATCAAAATACCTAAAGTGAGAAAAGCATTTTCCCTCAGACAAAAAAAAAATATATGCGGTCCTTCACAAAATATGGCTTAAATATGACACATTCAATTCATACAAAAATAACTAGACAAGTTCATAATTAGTAATATCAGGATGTCATACTACTCACTTTAAGGGGTAAAAACAATAGAAAAATCGGAAGAAAGAAAAGAAAATACTAAGAAAAATAAATTTAAAAAGTAACAAATTTTAATGCCTAATTATTGTTCCTTTAATTTTGTAATGATTCTTGATTTTAATACCTTACATATCTTGTTAAAAATACAACTTTTCATAGACTTTCAACTACTTTGAATTTTTGTTTCTTTTATCCCGGACCAAAATGTGCCGGATGCGGTTTCAGTTGAAATGTTTTAGCCTTCGCAGTTCAAATTATCAAACATTTTGTTTCCAATTTAATACTAATAGAAAATAAAACTCATATTAACTAAAATTAAGCTTGGATAATTTTTTTATATTGTTTCATTCAAAATTATTCATCACAAAAATAATTAAAACCTTTATACACTGTATTGCATCTTTAACATTTAATCTTCTCTCATGCTACAAGTAATTGAAAGAACAATTATAGGTAGCCTAACAAAACAACTGGACCCCGTGAATGAGGTATGTAGCTTTTTTTTTCCTTTATTTTTTTAAAAATAATGCTGATTCTAAAGAACTAGAAATGAAAAAATAAACAATTTTGAAAAAGTAAAGTATGATAAGGAACTACATAAAATAAATGAATAACAAAAAATTAGTGACCGCCCAAATTCCTCGCATGATAACAAATAATTTTATTTTGCTTCAGCTTTGTTTTTTGCTTGATTTGTACAAAAGTAGTCAACGCAACAGTTCTTATTTTTCCTCAGTAGTTAAGCAACAGTTGTTTATTTCTCAAATCTCTTTTGCTCAAATTTCCTAATTTCCTCAAAGCAGTGATACTCTCATCAACTTTTTGCAAGCTGCTTCAAGCATAGTCTGCCTTATCTGTAGTCATTTGTTCTCATTAATCTTTAATGCATCTTATTTAACTTTCTTCAACCAAGGAAATGTAGTTACTGATGTTTGTTGTAGCCCTACAATACTTTCCCCTGAAGGATTTTCTTCATGTTCAATATCATTTAAAGTTGTCGTTGAACTGCTGCAGCTACTACTATACCGTCTTGTTCTTTTATCCATTGTCTTCTCTTTTTGTTTCTGTTTATAGTTGGGGGGCTCGATCCGTTTCTTTCTCCAACCAATCTTTCTAAATCAGATTTATGAGCATTGATTCCCTTATTAATGAAGTCCTTTGATATTGGCACCTTATGGACTTCATCTAAAACCCAAATGCCTGTTAAGCCATCTTTGATGGACCCGTAATGCACTAACTATGGCCTCTCTGAGAAAGGATTGGTTCTGGAATCTCTGTATGGTACACCAGGATGTCCTGTTGAAAAGCCACATTCAACCTTTCAGCATTCCATGTCATTCATGAGCAGCGTAGACGCCTTTAACCAGACTCATTCAACTGAGATACCTTTACATTGAATAAATATATTTTTCTTCTGAGATTAAATCTTAGCTTCCAATACTATCAATCCCTTGAATTTGAATGTTTTGTGCTCAATTCCACATGACCTTTACAACTAATAATTGGTAAAAAAAGTAAAGCCAAAGTAGGAAAAGTAGACTATTTTCGTTCAAAAGTATAGCACATTTCCTACCATAGGTAAGGAAAAAGTAGGACAGAATATGAAATCATCTGTTGTATATATAATTATGGATTAAAAGGCTGATGCACAAAGTTATTCAGTGGGTTTAGAGATTTGTCCATAATTGGTACAGGAGCAGTGTGTATAAATTAAGTGCAATAAATCATCATCAGCGAGTCGTGTGAGAAGTGGGCGTTCCTCAGGGTTTTTGTGCTGTGACTATTCCTAATCTATTAGGAAAAATGATTTGGATGAGGATAAATGGAATAAGAGGGATAGACAACTTTCTAGTTTCCTAAGTTTGATTAAGACATTTAAGAATAGAGGAACAGTAAAAGTAAGCCACACAGCGCCTGTCGAATGATGTCCCAGCACCTACTTTTTCTTACCGATACATGCATCATTGTGCAAATCCAACAAAGCAACCCTAGTGCTTGTTCAAATTAGCTGTATAGCTAACAAATCCACCAATTTGCTTAGTCAACAACTATATGATATTCTCACCTTCTGTTCTCACCATCCATCTGTTAGGGTAGATCCTGTCAAGTGTTGCCCTCCAGGCATCCCGATCTTCGAACAATGCCGGTCTTACCACATTCTCCATCGTTTCTCTCCCTCGACTTAATTGCTCTTCCAAGACAGCATGTCCTCCCATCGTTCTTTCTTGGTCTCCTTGCCAGCTGGTCTCTGTTCCGAACAGGTCTCTCAATTAAGTAGTCTTCGGGGGTATCTAAAGTCCTCCACTCTTCTGCAACATTAACCGGAAACCATCTCAGCTGATTTCTTTCAATACATTCCATTATGTAAATCTACTTTTCCTCTCTCTCTTATTCGCTCAAAAAGTTCTGTTCCAAAAGCGTACTGGTCCTTATTAATTTTAACATTCGCATTTCCGCAGCTTTCTATTTCAACTCTCTTGCCAATCGTCTTCTGTATCGTATTAAGTACCCAACATTTCCGACCCGTATAGTAATAATGTGGTCGTAGTATAGTTGATATAATCAGTCAATTTACCTCTACTAGGCACTCCTCTGCTCTTGCATCAATCAATGGGTAGCAACATTCCCCTTACATTCTTTGAAATAGTTTTGTTAGTCTTTTCTTGTCTCTCAAGTTCGAATCCTATCCATCCCTCTCTCATTGAATATTACTCCTAGATATTTGAATCTGCTGGTCTCTTTAACTGTGTACCCTTCATCCAATATCTCCCGCGTGTTATCTCCCTGTCTCGATATCGTCATTATCTCAATCTTCTCCCTGTTTATTTTTCATTCCCCCCACCAATCATAACTCATTCCAAGAATATCAAACAGCAGCTTGTTGTTCGTGTTGTTCCTTTGTACACAGCCGCGTCGTCCCTAGACATCATTTTCCCCTCTCCTTCTCTTACACATATCCTCTTCAAGCAGTTTTGTTCCAGATATAATGGCAAAAAGAAAGGGGAAAAGCAAGCACACTGCCCTGCCTTTACTTCCATTCTTCGGTGTGAGAAACCATTTCTCCTTTCCCATCTCTTTCTATACCGTTGTTTATGGGTTCTTTTCGATACATATTTCCTTATTATCCTTACAGCTTTCTATTTTACCAGTGATGCCAGGGTCTTCCATCACCCATCCACAATTCTCTCCTTGTTTTTCTATCAAAAGCTTTCTTTTTCTGAATCTATAAATGCGATATATTCTACCGTTATTCCATTCAAAATCTCACAAGTTGACCATTCTTTAAAGAGAATCATATCGACTTTCAAAAATAACGTTAGAATTGTTCATTTCCCGCCCTCTTTATCAATTCTTTCCCTCCCACTAACTCTTTTTAGTGTTTTATTACCTGTTTCGTTATTCATTATTTATATCCAACTCAACCAGGCAACACTATTCCTCTGTAATTCTGGCATTCTCTATCGTCTCTTTATTATGTATCGACATCTATGCACATAGCTTTTCCTCTTCTCTCAATCTTGAAACGGGTCAATGCATTGCTTTCCCCTCTCTCATAGAATATCAATTCATAGGTCTGACCCCCCCTGTCACCATGCCTTCTCCCTGTTTGAATAATCATATTACTCCATCGGGACCTCCTGGGCTTTTCCACATGTCTTTATAGGCTGCTATTGCTTGTCTCACTTCCTCGCCATGTATCTCTGGATAATGTCCATGTCCATTTGTGGTTAAATCCTCTTCCATAATATTCCTCACTATCATCACCACATTTAGAATTCATCAAATAGGTCTGACCATATCTCCTCGACCTTTCACTATCCACTATTGGTTCTCTATCCGTATTATCTGTAAACTACTGTTAGGGTTCTCATTTTGTTCTTATCTCATTTAGCCATTTCCATAATATCAAACCTCCTACGTGCTCCTCACTCGTCTCTCCTAATCTCCTCCCTATTTCTTATTCCCATGATAAAATCGATGTTTCGTCTTTTAACTATTTCTGCATGATTTCTCGCCAGAACATAAGCTTGTCAATTTTCCTCTGTCCTTGTCTCATCCATAAACGGATTTCTTGTTTTTTTTTTCCTTTACTGAGTTTTGACTTCCTCAAAACCTATACAAGACAACCGTCTTTTTTTTTTCCTTTTCCCACTACTTATCTTTGTTCCAATCACTTCTTCCGTGCAACCTGCCTCCATCCACACCTCTCTGCAAATTTCAACCTCCTCTTACTCATTTTCAAACAGGTTCCTGAATTCTCCTCATATTTTCTAAACTAGTTTTGTCGTTTTGAAATTCTTCTCTTGTTTTCATCCTTTTAATTTTTTCAAAACAATACTCGTTCTCTGGTTAACTTTCTTCTTTCTTTTTTTTCTTCGGCTTTCTCCTTTGTCTCATCTTATCCTCCCCACAGCTACAGGTCTGTGGTCCGAAATCCAGAGACACGAGATACATCCTTTTCACTATGTAAATATTTCTATACCTATAACACTTTTGTTGCTATTCAGTAGAATTTTTTTTCCGTATAATCCTTGGTTTTCTGAAATCCAGGTACCAGGTGATGTCCGATCTTTTACTCTCTCCATCGTTTAAAAACATGCTCATGGAAGAAAATCCCGGGCCCCATTGCACCCATTTCTTATATGCCCCCAAAATGCAAAGCAAACTAGTCTTCCACCTCTATATTCCTTGTTCCAACTTCCGAACGCCCTCCGACAATGCTCCTCCCTCAATTCCCATCATGTGCATTCATCATCCTCCCATAATTATTATGTTCCTCCCTTCTTCCATCATATACAACCAAACAACCGTGCTACGGGGTCTCCCATTAAACTCATTCTTCCCGCCTCTAAAAATTTTCTATCCTCTCATTCGCAGGTCTTCCCTGGAGCGGGCGCATAGACTGTATAATACTAATTTTGACCTTCCAACTCTTTCAATGTCAACGCCATATACTTCTTTTTCGTTCACTAATACCCGTGTTCTAATTACAATTTTATAATGTTCTCTTCTCCTTCTGGTTGTCATAACAATTCGCTACAAAATAAAACCCGGTCTTCTCTCTTGCCTTCTCTAACCGCTTATAATACCATCCATACATCAATCATTGTGTAATTCCCTTCACCCGCTCTCCTTTTATACCTAAATCTCGCACACTCCTAGATATCATCAAGACCGTCTCTCCCATCAGCACTCTACAGCCTCCTCCTCTTCCCCAGAAGAAGATGTGCTCTGCGTCATTGTAGCCCATTTTGTAGTGATAGTCTCTTTTTCCGTAGTCTTGAACTTCTCGCCGAGTCGGGGTAACCGGAGAAAGTCTGTCCGTATTTTTCCGATGCCAAACAATGTGTTTTCAACGAGCTCAAAAGTGTTTTTATTGCTCCGGCTTGCTAAAGCGCCTGTGCGCATTACCCCTCCTCTTTATCCGGACTTGGCACCTGCACAGGGATCAATATATATATATAATCAATTAGTCAAAACTAATGATATATCTATATATATATATATATAATATAATATAACTATATATAAGTATATTATATTTAATAAATATATATTATATATAATATATATATTATATACCATATATATCATAATTTTGATAACCAAACCATCCACATGTTTAGCCAATTTGGCTTAGTCAAAACTAATGATCATAATATAATATATATATATATAATATATAATCTATATAATAATATATATTTATATTAATAGTTATAATATATATATATAAATACATACATATATATTTAGTGATCGGACGATTATGAAATATTTTGCTGATACGATGACGATTAAGCAAATATTGCCGGATGAACGAATGACCGATAATTAAAAAACTTATAAAAAATTCTCTCTCTCTTCTCTCTCTCATCTCTCTTTCTCCTCTCACTATATATATATAAATATATATAAATCATTAATAATATAATATTATACTATGAATATATATATATATTTTCTATAAACTATTAAGTTTTTACTCAGAATAAAAGATTAGATCATATATATCTTATATGGTGAAATTATTTTGTAGCCCATTTATTTTTTTTAATTGTATTATATAGTATATATAGATATAAAATTAAAATTTAAAGTTATATATATAATAGTAATAATAAATATTAATAATATAATATATATTAATATAAATAATAATCATTAATAATATATATATAGATATATAATAAAAGGCTGTAGAGACAATGAGGCGATCAGGCGGGTTCAACCCTCCCCGAAAATTATTTTAGCCGATCAAAATTTTTGAGTCCTTATCTCAATAATAATAAAATAATAATAATAATAATAAAATAAATAATAAAATATAATAATAAAATATAATAATAAAACAATGAAAAATAATAAAATAATAATAATAATAATAATAATAATAATTAAATAATAAATAAAAATAATAATAATAAATAAGTTATCAATTAATGAAAAAGTATTTATTAATGGGAAATGAGGACAATGTTTGTGGTCCGTACCAATGTCCAGTATTAAACGTTACTTTCTTTTCCGAACATAGTAATAGAAAATTATTTAGACCGAGGGACTTAAATGTAAGGTTCTAAGTTTGCAGATGATAGCAAATGGGCTACCTTAATAAGGAATAATGGAATGGTATTTGTTATATTATTAAGAAATTGAATAAGATAAGGAGGGAGCTGTAAACGTTGATCGGATGACAGGTTTCATTCCTTCTTCAGCTAAATTTTCTTTCCTCATTCATATTCTCTATGTATAAATCTGTTTCTTTTCCATACTCCGAGATCGTGCATTATTCTCTGGGCCATCAGGGTGGCCACTAGAGACAGTGCCTATCGGGTGTGAAAAAATTCTCACTGTTTACTCACTATCACTCTCGCTATTTCATTCAGTGCTAGAAAATCGTGCAGGATACCTCTGCGACGAGCTCAACCCACCCCCACCAAAGGAAAAGATGAGCGCTAACCTCCTCTGGTTCTCCTACTGACATAATCTTCATCACTAGCAACTTCTTCTGTAAGTCTTTCTTTCCTCCTCTATTCCGATCTGATCATTAGTTGTTGCTAATTCTTCCTTTCCCTTTCTTCTGTTTTTAATTAATTCCAACTGAAAAGGCTAATCTCTATGGCCCCTCGCTCAACTATATTCCTCTATGTCTCAATACTAAGCAACTCTTCCCGCGTTTCCGCCATTCTCGCGTCTTCCCATCTCTCAGTGGTGGATAGCTTTCACCATGTTTCCAACCTATTTCCGAAAAAGAAGCGCCCGCTCTGCATCTCTTCTACACTTTCGCTCCTTGTAGCTGCTTCTCCAACTTGAGTTTATTCAAATTATTGAAACCCTTATCAACTCACATTCTTAGACTCATCTGGAAACACCTTTTACACCTTTACTCACGATCGCAGTACGGCTCTCGTTGCCACGAAGTCTAACTGGCGATATAAACATTCCTACTAACCGATTATGGTTTTTTTCAGCTCTTTAGGACAACGGGAGACTGGTGGATGGCGCTTTTGAACCATATCCAAAGTACAGGCCCTTTGACCGATATGGCACGTCTACTGCTCCCCCAGCTCCCTCCTTTGGGTCCTCCTTCTCTTTGCTTTACTATATATCTAGCTTTCTTCAAAAATCGCTCAAATACGCTTGTTATTTGATGGGGCGACTTCTTCTTTCTGTCCATATGGTGTTCCTCAGGGTTCTGTTTTATTGTGTGTTTAGACTGTGATGTGACACCTGCACTCTAAAATCTATCTACTCGTATATCCGATGACTCGACCCTCATCTTTAACTCATATCAATTCTACCAAACTTCCCACTTTTTAAAACTTCGGGAATTGCCTCTCGATTAACAACGTAGGTAGTTTATGTAGACACTTGAACAGGTGGTGAAAATAACTTTTGTATAATTCAATTCTTTAAAAACATCAACTTTTTACAAATCTCCTCTCCAAAATAACCCTTCAACTTTCCATGTCTCTTTCTCTTTCCGACGAGTTCGTCGTGTCTTCTCCTGTACGAATATATATAACATCGCTGGCCCTACAATGACAAAAAAAATGTCCTTTCGAATCGTTGGGACAAAACGGTTGCTAAGGCAGGCCTCAAAGAACTGGAAGTTCGTTTAGAAGACTGTGAGAGACTTTCCTCCTTTCTCAGTGCCTCTGCTCATCAAGGTTCAACCGCCAATGTATGAGTACTGCCCCATATTCTGGGGGGGAGGGGGCTTCTGGTCACTCTCGATCTTTTGGACAGGGTCGAGTCAGACGCAAAAAGAGCTTATAACTGTTCTGTAACTTTCCAGTTCCACTTGAGCCTCTATCTTTGGGGCGTGAGTTTTTTGGGGTTTTTGATGGGGCGTTATCTCTACCTAATAGGTAACCGGCAGCGGCCAAGTGCTTCGACGGGATACTTATGCACTGCGTACACCTACCTTTACGACGCCTCGTCAGCACAATAGGTTGCGTAGTCTGCGCACCGGAGTATGTGTTGACATACGGTAATCCAGGCAGTTTTTGTTGTGGGCTTCCTTCGTTCCCACACCTCTGTTTTTGTGGAATACTCTTCCATCTCTCTGTAATTTCCAACATTCACAACAATTGTCACTCATATACAAGCTCGTCCTGTGCTCATTATTGCGTAATTTGCGCTAGACGGTGAACTTTGGAGAGTACTACACCCCCTCGGCTCCTTGAATAGGGCTCTGCCCGTTAGTGGTGAAAATCGCCTGCAAAAAAAGAAAAAAAATCCTTGAAATGCATTTCGTCAAATGAACTGAATCCTCTATTCCCCCCATCCAAAACATCATTCAGATTTCAGATTATCCCAGAAAAGGTACTCTTTCAACAATTACCCTCAGATGGATCAATATTTCGTCACCCAACAAAATTTGACCTTCTTCAAACTTAAATTAATCTGAACTTCTAGTACTCCACAGCACATCAAATATTCATACCACAGCCTCTAAAAACCACAACTCACGCACTCAAGAATTGCAAATCACCTTCTATCCCCCTCTCATCTCTTTCCATATCACAGCAACACAAACACATTCCACCCCAACAATCAAAATACACCACTTTTTCATTTCATCCAAACACATAAATTCAACCCGTTTCCTTTCATTCTGTGTTTCAAAGTCACCAGGAGCGGCAACTCAAATTGCCCTTTCTAAAAAACACTTCCATCAACCTCGTCTCCTCATATCTCCTCAACATTTATTTCCTCGACATTTCATATACAAGATTTCCGATTCATGTACATTTCCGCGCCGAAGGATAGAAGGCGGATTACTACTGCGATCCCACCTGACCTTTCTCCGAGGCACTGCATTTAAACAATTCCTCCCTTGGCAAAAGGAATAAGTGGTAGTATAGGCATCCCAACCGTACCACTATCCGCACCCGTCCCTTAGTGCCTCTTTTTACGACCAAACCCAGGAGACATACGATGTGGCATTTTTTCTCCTCTAACACGTAATGTGATCTACGGTAAGGATGTCCTGGCACAGATTTTGCCTAAGAATGAGAGGTGGTGGAATAAGTAATAGTGTACTACTGATATGTTTCTGGAGTATTGATGCTGGATATGAACGGCCATAACAGTAGAAGTCGAAACAATTAGGCACTCGGAATCCATACATACCACTATAAAGCAAAATGCGGTATACTAAATTATAAATTATTATATATTGTATATATATATATATAATATATATATAATAATATATATATATATATAGTATATATATATATATATTATAAAATTATATATATACTAATATATCTATAATATATATATAAGTTATATATATTATATAATATATATATAAATATAATTACTAAAAAAATAAAATATTATTATTATTATTATTAATTATTATTGAGTTTAAATATTATTAAATTTTTCCTTAATATTTTCAAAATTCTTATATTGTTCAATTATTCCGCAAAATACGGAGAAATTGCCGATACCGAATGTTAAAAAAATAATGCCGATTTTTTGCCGATGAACGATGACGATTAATCGTCCATCACTAATAATATATTATAATAATATTATATTATAATATATTATATATATATTATATATAATATAATAATATATATATCATATATATTATATATATATAATATATTATAATATATTTATATGATATGATTACCCCAAAACCATACCACATGCATTTATAACTCATTATCGTCACGCGGCCATTCAACCTAACATTAATAAACACGTTAACTAAAACTCCGCCATTTGGCTTGTCTAAAATATATTATATTGAGAGCTATAGAATAAAACCTAACCTATCCAACCTTTCTAAAGTTGCAAAATCGATCACATCTCAACAACCTCCCTGTGGCAGAAAACCCCTAAAAAAAAAAAAAAAAATAAACCTATTTTTTAAAATCCAAAATTCACAGTAAACCTATTACCTGAAATGTTCATGCTTTTCCTTATATCTAAGATGGCATGACTATTCCTTCTTAAATTTTCCTATTAATCCCCTTGTCAACCTGTACATTGCTCTACTACTATTAAAAATTTGTTGTTTTCCGAAATACTTGTAAACATATAATATTTGTAATTAGTAATATGTGACTCTGAGAAATCGCTCTTTCTATAATCTTCATTGAAGTTTTCTGTCTCATTCATAGCTTCTACCCCTCATCAAAACCCCAGAAATACATCCTTGTTGCTCTATCTTGCACGCATCTTAGCATATCAAAGATCTTTCTTAAATAAGGGGCGTCCCCAAACTTGTGCACAAATACCTCTATTACTGGCCCTAACATAGCTATTATAGTAGTTTACTTATTACTTTCCTTGCTCTTGTTAAACAACATGCGCTTATTTAGTCCAGCGCATCTTATTAGCTGTAATAAAATTTTTTTTTTTTTGCGCTATTTCAGCGCATTTCCAAACACTGATTACTACTTTCAAATTACATTGCTATAAAATCACATTCACCAAACTCTTTTCCTGGTCCACGCTCCAACGCTCAATCCCCATCATATCGTAAAAGTTAAAAACTTTTATTTGAGTAACCAGGTGAAGAACCTTAAATTAAAAAAAAACAAAAACTTTCATAAATCCTAATTCAAACACTTTTTACTATTAAAATCATTTGCCCACTTAACTTCTGCCCACCCAAGAAGTTTATAAGGATCATTTTGAATCTTTATGCATCCTTCACTTATTCCTGAACTGAGTGGCCACTTTTACGTTATCCAAATCTTCTGCACGAACCTTAGAAACCCTTGCATGATATACTCAATTTGGCCTATCATCCGTTAAAAGTATGTAATCCCGCAATATTTTTTGTCTGCCTCAATTTAACCAAAAAAAAATTCCCCACAAAAAAAAAAAATGAGTTACAATTATGGTAATACTACTATAAATAACAATTGTAACACGGTATTAATATGTATCCTCCCCAACATAAATGCTCATTGCTGCTCATAAGAAAGGGTGGGTTTTTTTTTTTTTAATTCGTCACACCAAAACCAAATGTTAATCTTATGCTTTTACAAAATACTGAAAATCTCATAACTTGGCACCAATATGCAAAAATAAGCAAATTTTTTTCCCCGTTTTTATTTTTCATCTCAGGGATTTCACTAAATAGGCAACAGTTACGGTTGTATGGAATATATTTCACACATCTAAGTTTGTTCCACACATATACTATAAATGCTTTGCATTTTCACTTTTTTTGAATAGAAGCTTTATCAAAAATCAAAGTGCCAATTTTCTTGACCAACTGTAGTACCCGATAGAAAATCGCTTCAAAATAAAACTGTCTACAGGTTTTTTAAATTACATAATGATTTGATTGGTTCAACATTGAATGGAATAATTAAGAAGTTAGCAAAACCTTATGAAAAGTGCAAATTGAACCTCCAAAAAAAAATTCAAACTCTGTCCTTAAAGGTAGTACATTAAATTTCCACTTTTGATATACAGTATAAAGTGCGTCGGGCCGGGGGTGACCTGGCCCACCCTTTTTTTAAGAGCGGGTAATGCGGTCCACTCTAAATACAAATAAAAAATAAAATAAAATAATTATTTTTTTCTTCACTCAATTATGAAAATGCAACCGCCCAACTTTTTAAATGAATCTCTATATAGTTCTAGAGAGTTTTTAAATATTTATTAGAACAAAATATAATAAATTTGGGTATAAAATGGCCTATTGCCACGGATATTTCCAGAACTTTGAAAAACATGTGAGGTTTTGTCTAACTTGTCTTTCTCAAAAAGGAAAATTGTGGATGGATTTAATTATTTTTTCAGTTTATACACTCGAGTATGTTAGCTTTTAAACTGGCAAAGTCAATTTTTGTTCCAAAAAGTACTAGTGGCTAAATCCACCGGCCTAACCTTGGTCCAATTCACCCACCATCGAAAAATTATCGATGTGGTGAATCGACCACCATTCGTTTTTTCTTTCCGTATTTTTAAGGATTTTTGATATTTTTATTACATATACATTAATTTTATAAAAAGTATATTCTTATAGCTATGTAAAAATATAAAATTAAAAAATGAAATTTAAATCAACATATAACGAATCTCCCCCCAAAAAGTGTGTCAAATTTCGAGCCGGGAGAGGGTGAATGGTACCACCTACATTTTATTCTTATTTTCAATTATAAGATACATTTTTATTACTTATAAATACTTTAAAAGTATAATAAGCAATTATACACAAGGAAAAAATTAAAATTAAATTGAATTATTGTAAAAGAGGAATTTAAAACCGATGGTCCTTGAATTCACTCTTAGAGGGTTGGAAGAGGTCACTCTTCCACGGTGCAGGCTGAATGAAGTATTTATTTTAAAACTGTTAAATAAAAACTATTATATAGAATTTACATATTATTCATTTTTGTAATGCTATTGACCTACTTATTGGCCTGAATTTTCAGAAAAAAAATCAAAAAGCATTAGGGGAACAAGTTGGAGACGAAGTTATACCAAAGATGGTTCCAATCACGCCCCGCCTCGATCATAATATAATATAAATATAATATATATAATATATATAATAATATAATATATAATATATATATATATATATATATATATATATATATATATATTAATATATATAAGATATATATAATATATATATAGCTATATATATATATATTTATATTATATATATATATAATATATATATATATATATAATTATTATATATATATATATATATGATATATTATATATATATAATTGTGTTGCGGTGTTTGTGTGCATGTGTGTTTGTGTTTGTATCTAGAATTTCTAGATAAATAGATTGAGAAAAAAACTGAGTTCACTTGAGTCCTAAAGGTGTTGAGCTTTTCAGTGACAGTTTGGAGACTTGTCTATCACCAAAAATCTAGTAAAACGTTAGGGGTTAACTCGGCTAAATCTTGATGTTAAAATAAGTATAGCATGGTAACTGACATTAGTGGTGAGATAAATAAATCTAGATTGTTACAGGCTCCATAAAGATGAAACACAGACAAGTAACAACATTTCAAATCAATTTTTTTTTGCTTCTATACTAAGAAAAAACTGGGGGGGGTTGGGAGATCATAGCCTTTGGAATGAAAAAAGGATGAGCTGATAGTTTATACACAAAAGGAAACTCTAGACAATTAATTTGCAAACGAAAGCAGTTAATGAAGAATTCGTTGTGAGACTCCTCTCAGGAATATGAAATAGACAATATTCACTTTATTATACCAGCGTAAAGGAAAGAAGGTGGTGGTAGCCGCCGGCTTTATTTAAAGCAAATATTCAATCTTGTTAATGACTTACTAAAACTATTCATGATGTAACTGTGGGGAGTAGATATCATTAGATACGTAAATCATAAACAGAATATGACATTTTAAATAGACTTCCCTCCAGAGTCCAAGATTTAGATACTAGAAAATGTGAAAGATATCAAGCGACAGCAGCCCAATAAAGAAAAAGGTGTAGTCATAAATAGACTGATTTTAAATTTCCTGGCATTCAATGGGAATCCTTGTCTAATATGGATCATAGTTATTCTGTAATTTTATAAAACTTTCGAACCTAGACAACTTTTTGAGCCAATGGTTCATGAACCCACAAGACATGATTGTTATTTTAGAACTTAAATATTAACATAACAATGAACAAGTATGCGGATGCCAGTCTTATGAGCAGTTGAGAGAATTAAGAATTTGTGACATTCTATATATATATTATATATAATAAGGCGTTGGGCCGGGTTGACTTCGGACCCAGACTTAGTATAACTTTGCTCTCCGCCAACTTCCCCCTAATGCACTTTTTGGAATTTTTTTTCTTCCTTCTCTGATAAAACAATCAACGGCCGTATATAGTAGGTTCATCAAACACACAAAAAATAATAACTCGTAATCTAAAATGAATAAATAAGTTTATTAAAGATATTATAACAATATCTCATTCAGACTCCCCTTGGAGGGATGAATCGGGACCAACCATTGAGGGTGATATAAGATGAATCCGGAGATGCTTCTCTTTTATTATATAATTTATTTTACTTATTTAAAATTTTAACTTAATAATAAAATTATTTCATATTAAATTAGTAAATAAGTAATATAAATGTCAATAAATTACAATATAAATAAGAAATAAAAAATAGTGCTGACCCTATTTCAATCCCATCTCGTGGCCCAAATTTTGACACTTTTTGGAATTCCGTATTTTTTATATAATTTTTCCGTTCAACTTTTAATTTAAAATTTTCCCTAATATATAAAATGGTTTTTTACTCTAATAATATTAAATAGCTATATGTATATTAAAAATGTCAAATAAAAAATACATAAAAATAACGAAACACAATTGGTGCTTACGAAATTCTTCATTTTTCTAACAAAGTAAACAAAAAACTCACACTTATTCAAAGTGAAATCCTAATTGAAAGGGCCCATTCTTATAGATCCCTATTGATTAGATTTTTTAAAACATATTAAAACCCTCTCTAGAATAAAATCGACAATCTAAAATAAAAAACTTGTATAACGTACAAATCCTCGTGTGGCATTAAAATAGCTCAAAAAAAAAATCTTTTTTTTAAGAGGTCGGACCCAAATCACCCCATACTACAAAAGTTGGCCCCGTCACCACACCTCCGCGA
>JABUQX010042914.1:0-44680 GCA_015478945.1 Trachelipus rathkii
ACAAACTAAACTGTATTAAAATCTTATAGTTCTATTACACTCCGAATTCTTTGCAATATAGTAATAAACAGCTTCCCATTTATAATTGAAATTCCTTTTAATTAGTCAAGGTTTTAACAACACAACTCCTTATAAAAAAACTAAATACAATTCTTATTTCTATTTTCTACATTTACTACCTTCATTTGTTCCATGTTTATAAAAATTAATTGTATAACACACAACATCCTCATAAATTCAACCACATCGAAATCCAGCGGTTGCATTGGTGCACAACACTGCCCATCCGACCCACCCTGAGTCTGGGACTATTTATTACAAAATATAAAATAAACACTGGGCAATATGCTAAACCCGTGAGGTGTTAACTTTAATAATAATAATAGCATAAATTATATATATATAAAATTATTGATTAATTAAATAATTAGTTAAGACAGATGTAGATAGAAGAACAGAAATTCTTATTTGAAACTGATGATTGTAGTTATTCAAATTATGAAAATTTATACCAATAAAAGTTAATAAGGAGTGTAGTTGTTTTAATGGGTTTTAAAAATTATATATTAATTATAATTTATAAACATATTATCAATAATATTAATAGTTACCAATGAAGTCGTTGAACACATTAAAAGAATAAAATTTATTGTGTAATTTACTAAATAATTATAATTTCTTTGAAATGAAAAATATTATTCGCTCAAATATATTAACAATTAAAATTGAATAATATTTTTATAACTTAATTCAAATTATTTAAAATAAAATAGTTTAATATGCTTATAAAATATTGTGATATACAATACTTACATAGGTACAAATGCTTCTTAATAAATATAAAAGAGGCCTAGGCTTTTTCGATGTTCCCAGTCAACATAATTGCAATTCTTAGGACATAAAGATATACGAATATGTTTTGCAAAGTTATTATAATGAAGGCGTTTGGTATGAAAGCTCTATTACTTAGAGAGCAGATTTTGTCTCTTCCTCTCCCGATTCTTATCTGGTTCCTCCTTTATTTACCTATTTATTTCTTTACCTATTCTAACGGATCTTTGTATGTTTTATATTTCAAGATCCAGTGTTTTTATGTTTTAATTTAAAATTGTTTCTTCATCGTTATAAGATTAAATTTCTAATAATTTATTTAGTAATTTAGGTTATCTTCAATCTCCTCATTATGTAAGGGTAAATTATTTCGTGATTTTTGTTGATTGCTTTTAGTATATTATTTAATAAGCACTCACTGTTTAATTTTGGAACTTTCACTCTTTTACACTATAAAATCCACTGTTATATTTTTAATATTTTATGAAAGAAATTTGCATTTATCATAATCTGTTCTTTTCATTGGTCCCTTTTTAGATATATATCGAATGGACAGCTTTATGCAAGATGTTGCAATTACTAATGACTCTTCTAAATCGATAGCGGAAAACAGGCAGAGGAGGGAGATCAGCACTCTTACAAGAATTTTGTATAAGACTACGATTTATCAAACCTAATGATGGGAGAAATCTTCTGTCTACCTTATATGCAGTATTTGATCAAATAATAGGAAGAGGCAGCTTTGGTTTCATAACTAAACTGAATAAAAAAAAAAAACGCCACGATACTACCACAATTCCAATGATCTCGACACAAGAATTCCGGTCGTGTTACATACGTGTGTAACATTCTGCCGAATTCGCGACGGCAAACTTCTATAGTAATCTAGATATTTACTTACCGCCCAAATGATAAGAGGCTCATGGCTTTGGCACGAAATTTGTGTCGAAACCCATATTGGGACAACCATTGGGCATCAAATTGTGTCAAAAAATAACTCACCCTTAGGTGAATACAATTGGCACTATATAATATTTGTTACTAAAAACCCTATTGGAACATAATTCACAAATTATTGTGTCAAAACCCCCTATATTAGAGAACAGGCAAAACAGATAAATTTTGTCCAATATAAATATATACCCCCTAGTTGATACTTTGAGGATACATATCCTAGTTTAAAATATAGCCGATATAGCTACGTCATAGTATACGCCGCTTTAAGGGATAACTGATATAATTCGCAGGTCTAAGTGCAATTCCGAAAAATAATTTCGACTTAAAAACTAATATTATGGAAATATGTTTTATCTTTGAGATTTTTTTAGATTTAATCCAACTTCAGCCCTTACGACTATATATTCAGTATTCCCTTATCGATTAAACGTGGTCATTAAAATTAATCTATAGGAGTTAGCTAATAGATTATATACTTAAAAAGTTCGTATAAAACCGACACGTTAAAGGTATATCCGTTTTGGGTTCTTAAAACGTCACTATAATGTGTATATTAAGTGTCAAGGAACCGTATAGGAGAGCAGCGAGGAATACGAGAAAGAAAGTAATGCCGGAAGAGTTACTGCTTCAACTTAATAACAAAGAGATACGAAGTTGACGAAAAGCAAAACATGTCAATGATTAACAATCCGATTATACCGAACCAAATCAATAGGACCCTGAAATCGGAACGTTAATTTAATATTCTTAGTCGTAACCGAGTCATTAAGTGCAATACATCCGAAAAAATATTAATTGGACATTAAATAATATCTTGTGCATATGTCCGCTCTTTGAGAAATTTTAGATTTAGCACTACCTTCACTTATACTAAGACCTTTCGACTTCATACTTAGACTCCGACTAGCACTAGACCTCGACTGTAACACTAACCCACTCTTATCCTCTGCCTGAAATTAATTCCAATTTTATAATATAATTCATTCGAACTAGCACTAGAAACCCTTATTTTTTAAAAGCAGACGAGAAACCTCAAAAGTAGCACGTTAGACCTCAGACTATTAAAGGCACACTAGTGGAACCTTCGACCTAGCACTAACCTATCGAGCTTACACTATTATGAGCCAATATCTCGCGCTTAATACTTGGAGCACCTTCTGATACTTTAAGGCAACTCTAAATGTCGACCCTTATGCGAGCTCAGCACTTTAGACCCCCTGTACGGGCCGACGCATTCAGTTGATACTTATTCCTTCACTAAATCAGTCCCTTCCGCGAAAGTTCCGTCACTTATTTTCCGGGGTGGAAGAACGATACTTTTATACCCCTTAAACGGATGTCGCGGAGCACCGTTAGATTCAAATGATCCTGTCGGTTTTTTCTCGAGTTCTGATTGGCTTAAATGAATTTTTTTTCGAATCACATCATTCTGATAGGAATAAATACTAGTGTTCTCCTCATTTAAATAACGGAAATCGAACAAAGTGCTGAAGCTTTCAAATGCCATTCTCAATGCTCTTCAGAGAACATTAGGAGTTCGTCAACGCGATTATGACGTCATAAGTGACCCGCTTCAGGGAACTGGTATACAGTCGACAAGTTCTAATGGCAGTGCAAATTTTGGCCCCTGTCTAAAAAATAAATTAACTGGACTTAAAAGCCAAGACTAAAATAATGAGCAATATGTGAATAATTTCCTTGAAATTTTATTAATATATATAACCACGCAAAACAAGATTAAGACCTCACTTAGACCTTTATCGACGATTATACTACCACCTATAAATCAAAGTGTGGCGAACTATATGCAGGTCCTCGCCGATCTCAAAGTATAAAAAACGTTCGCTCTAATATATAGCTCTTTCCTGGATAAAAAAAAAACGTTAGTAGGGCTCATGTACTTCATTCTCTAGGCGTTCAACGCACTCCGTTCTACGCGAGCATTCAGTTATGAATATAGAATTCGTTAAAGGGCTAAAGGACGTGAGACAATGCTTGCTCTAATGTACTTATAATACTAACAACCTATCATGAACCTGAACTAGCACATGACGGCTCTGAAAAAGACCCGCTCTTATTTGGCTTACTTCAAACTCGCTACGCTGGCTCACGTATGGTATCCCAGTATATGAATAACAAAGCTTTTCAACGCTTGTAGTCAAAAAGCGTTTTTTTATTCAGTAAACAAATGAGTTGAACACGCAGTTACATCAAAAAGCATGCGCGTTTTAAAAAATAATAGAAATAAAAATAAAAAATAAAATAAAAAAGAATCTATTATATTATAACTTAAATTCTGATACATTTATAATATAATCCTGCAGCCTACCACATACAATGTTCCTGGTTTATGATTTTCATTTTTTATATTTTTTCTTTTCAATTTGAGGTTAATATTCCGCGTGACGTATCGTTGCTTCGCTAAGTATTTACGTCCGTCGTCGTTAACAATACCGTTACTAGAACATTACCTCACAATTTTCTATAATCCTTCCATTTGAAAATTCCGGATAGTTTTTTTTTCTAAGAAATAAAACTGCTACGTATCGCATAGTCATTTTTCCCTGGTTTTTTGAATTATAACTTTAAAATACAAATGACTTAAATTAATATGTCATGAAACAGCTACTACATTATGTCACTAAATCGTAAATATGGATGCAGTATTAAAACATTGGCCAAGCCTTACGACAACCTTCTCATCATATATACAATTTAAATCAATCTACCGCCAAATTTTCTTCTTTGTATTTAAATTCGTTTTCCTCATAAACCTTGCATTGTTCTGTAAATCTTTTTAATCTATCTCAATAAGTCTCAATAACCTCAGTAATTTTCGAACGTAAAAGAATATATAATAAAATAGCAAAATGTTTCCTTATTAAATATTGTATCATATGGCACGCTTTTGATTAACCCTTATAGATTGGCAGAGCCATGGCATATTGCGTTCTACAATAGGCACATATCAAAACCAGTTTTGACATAGGAGTCTGGCAGTTGCGAGGATTGCCTAAAAGTTCGCGAGAGAACTCGGGGCGATTTGTTATATAGATAGAAACGGTAATGGGTATGTGACGTCTCGAGAGGCCCTTGACAAAGACACGGGGCGTGTTGAGACAGAGGGAATTGATAAAAATGTCATGTAAACGTCTGTAAATTTCATAGACTTCTCTATATAGTTCTATTAGTTCAGAGAAAATATTCTGGTATCATCAACAGCAAAACAACCTCTGACGGAGAAGACTTTTCTTATAAGACTTCGCGCTAAACTCGATCGCGTGCGAGATGACACTTCCCAAGATACATGGCGCTCACCGTAACACTAAGTAACAAGACTAACCAGAGTCAAGTCACACGTGAAGAGCTGCAGTTGTCAGCTACAGTACGCACCAGGCACAATCGCACACGCACAAAAACAAACAACACCAGAGTGAGCCCAAGATTCCGATCGAAAGTTTTCTATGAGAGCGATTGGTATTCCAGCGGTGCCTATAAACCCAGCCCTTGAAGTTATTAGATACTACACAATGATATTGGAGTACCTTATTTTAATAAATATGCCTAGCTACTAAAACCTGTCATTACGAACATCTTTATACATAATTCATTTAATGGATGAGAAGTATATAAGTAAAACTATAATACATAAGACCAGTAACTGGTGAATCAAATTAATAACAGAAAGAGAGAACACAAATATACATCCTTCCTATTGACATCACACGTATATCGAGGAGGGCGAAGAAACGCTAATAACGAGATTACTCGACCTCTCTATTTCTTTCACGATGACTTTATCAGAATACAATAATTACAAGATTCAACTCCTTTGTTTCACGGCGACGCTAGACACGGTTGAGTAGCTTGAAATAACACTAATCATAATTGCACGAGATTAATACCAATAGCTAACGAGAATAGTATCTCACACAACAAGAAATAGTCTAATTAATGCATGCGAGTTTGTACAATTGGCGACATATGATACTTAGATTCACTGAGTGCCCTGAACAGAAGTCGAAAGATACATAAAGGCAAACATGTGAACATAATATGAAACGAGCTTGATGTGAGGACAAATGAAACAGAACACTATTGCGATCGCACCACCTCATTAAAATGAATACTAAACGATTCTCGAAATTGATTTTAAAGGTCAAAATTTCACGAGCAGAACACGACCATCTAGAAGATGTAGTACCAAAGAGCTTCCTCAAGTAAAAATTGAGAGAGAATTAGAGACTAGCCGATAACGTTGACCCTGAGACTTAAAAATACCGTTCTATCATTACAAACAGCAAAGACATTAGGACGTGAAGAATCATGGAAGGCTCGCATCATGTTTCTGTCTAACTCTACATAAAAAATACACGAGCTAAAGTCTATTATAAACCAAAACAAAATCCAGACTACGAGAAAAAGAACAGTGAGACTCACCTGGCAGACACGCTATGTCCCTGATTACTCGATTCGTAGAGTAAAACCTTACTAAGTCACTGCAAAACCTGGATGAACAGCGTAGAATTATTTCAGTTCCTCAGCCAGAAAAAAGAAATATCTGTCCGACTAACGGCTATGTTATGACTAGATCAATCGCGCAAATGCGATAAATAAGTTTATTGCAAAAAACTAACATTTTGTCCATGAATAATGAAAATAAGGAAAATAATGAATGGAATCAGCAAATGAGTCTCACACCACCGTTCTGAAGAATCTGACAAGTGGGAAAAGCAAACACGACAAACGCCTAAGGGTCTCTCACTCAAAAATAACGAATTAACAACTCCGTTAAGTCCCTTAAAAGTAAATAGAGGAATAGCTTCAGGTATATGTTCTTCTACTAGCACAATAAAGATTAGAAAGTAAACCTAGACTAAGATATCCGGCGCGCCGGTGTCTACACTTGGGCGTAACGCCTAACATATGTGGACTATGTATTAGGCGGCGTACTTACCGCTCTCTCCCCCTGCAAACTTCTTGGCACCCCTAATTCAAGCAGGCGGTTGGCGAGTTCTGGGTCGTATTCCTCTTGATGTAGGTACACACACAGAATATTGTACAAGCGAGAGAGCGCGAAAGAAATTGAGTGCATGGTTAAAAGATATAATCGATCTTGGGACAATAGGCCACCAAAAATTCATATAGAAAAAACAAATACATAATAACGGTAAAAAGAAAATGTAAAGAAAGACTTGATAGTTCACTCATAAGAAATCATCTTGTAATTCAAAGTTTAAATCATAACTTGCTCAATTAACGTTCACATAGTCCTCATATATAGACGCAAAAGCGCGTCGCACAATACGCGCTTATCTTACCATTGCGCGAGATTGTGTCACAAATATAGTGCTGTCAGATCCGAGATCTGCTACACCCTGAGACAAGAGAGAGAGAGAGTAATAGATACTCACTGGACCAACAATCCTAACTGTATTGGCGTAAGCATTTTATCCATGATACGTATATTATATCGTATAATCAATTCATATTTTTAATTTACGTTATGTAATTGTTTATCATATAAAATTAGATAGTAAAAAAAAAATGTCAATAATGATTATCATAAAAATAATGATAGAAAATAAATGGTGGTCCGATTCACCCTTCTCCGGTCACGAAGAATTGAACACTTTTTGAAATTCATATTTCATCATAAATTTTCATTTTTTATTTCTAAAACTAACTCTTATAATAATAATAATTATTGTATTAAAATTAATTATAAGTAATAAAAGTCAATAATAATACATAAAATACGAAAAATATGGTCCGATTCACCCCATCATTTCAAATTTTTATGGTGGGGTGAATCAACCAAGTAGGCCCCGCGATTGGCCACTAGTACTGTATTGGCACAAAAATATTTACTTTGCTCAAGTTTAAAGCAACATACTCAACTTATAGCACTGAAAAAATAAATAAAATCCATCCACAAAACTTTTCATTTTATACAAAGTTAAAAAAACCTCAAATTTTTCAAAAGTGAAATCTATTGAAGGGCATTTTATAACCCTATATTATTAGCTAATATTTTTTAAAATATAAAAACGCTCTAAGAATTAAGATGATCTAAAATAAAACTGTTAGTACTAAGTGCGTGGCTCATTAAAATGAGTGAAAAATTTCATTTTTTATTTTTTAGAGTGGACCGAATCACTCTCTAAAAAGGTGGGCCCCGAGCACCTTCCCGCCTGATGCCATATATACTAATTAATAATAGTATATATATATCCTATATATATATTTATATAATATATATATATATATATAAATATATATATATATAATATAAATATTAATATAAATATTAGGATTACTCATACCAGAAAAGAAGGCGATAGCCGATCACTGAACTCTAGTTTTTTTATGTGCTGAACCGAAACTGATACTGATCACTTAATATAATATAATAAATACACAGTAAATAAATATGCTTTTATCATGTAGGCAACTCCAAGATTGCAGTTCTCATGTACACAATATCTTCAGTCATCTTATTTCATATGGGTCTGTGGCCCAAGTTTTCTAAATTTCATTTATTTTATAAATTAAAAAGTATCTTTAAGGAATATAAATGCAAATATAAGATATGTAAATGAAATAGGTTTAGTTTTTATAGAAAAATATTCATTCTTATATTTTCCAGTAAGTTTTAAAAGTTTAGCTATCTAGCTTTTATGTTTTAACAATATTAACAGATATTAACCTCGCCGAGACATAAACTAGGCACAATTATCAGGAATAAAAATAATGACAAAAAAGAGGAGCTCAATAATCAGCTGAAAAGACATAATAAAAAAACGCTATTATTCAAGCATGACATAATAATAATAAACTCCTTTAAAATAAAGATAGATACCATTTCAATTACTCAAATTGAAAAAATTCTACAAAATTGTGATGTCAAAAAGAACATTAAGCTCTCACATATTTCGAGAGCCTGTTCCTTTGTAGTGTTTTAACATTCCCCACCTACTCTAAAAATACGCTCTTCTCCGACTGAATGAGGAGGGGCTGATAAATATTTGTTGCAAGCACTGATAAAATGGAAACTTGGCCCATTCATGCCACCTACAATAAGGAAATCTTTCTAATCAACACATTGTATTTTGCATTGCAAATTTGGAAATTATTTTGCTCCTTATACTCTATTTATTTTTTTCGAAGAGGTCCTGGTGTGAATCTCTTGAAATGTGATGAGATGTGTCATCGCAATTACCGGCCAATTTGAGCTTATCAGTCAACATCATTAGGGTGTGCCTTTGATGTGTAATCCTACATGCTAAAAAAATTTTCCTTTCATAACACTTATCCTTGTAAAATTTGTCGGCTTGATATAAATGTATATGATAATTCCGAAAAAAGGGAACTATAAACTAAAAAAAAAATTTGCTCAAAAGTGGTTTAATGAACTCCAACAATTTAATTAATTTTGTCCTTTCTATTATCAAACACTGAAAACACATGTAAAAATGTTAAATTACTTCAAACAATAATATTTATAAAATTCTGCCTGATCATTCCTGGATATCATTCCTTCTGCTATGCTTCTGGCTTAATGATCCTTTCGTTTCTGCATGAGTATACCACTGTTCGCCCCCATAACCTCTGTTACTTGTTTTCTACAACACTCTCTCTATGACTGTCCAACATGGCCAATTGGAACTTGCATTGCCTTCAACAAACGTTCTTATTTCTGAATTTTTGAGTTTATCAAGTTAGGGTGGATGGTGTCATCATGTTTCTGACACAGTCTACAGTTCCCAAAGGGAAATTGCAATTTGGATTACTGCAGGTGCCTTTCCTATCTTGAACAGATCAGGTCTCCTGGTCGTATCATCAATACTCATGTCCTTAATACTCAATTATCTATCTTTCTGGACCCCTCTTTCCTTTCTTCTTGTCTTTTCGAACATAAAAGTGTCGAAGCACCATTTCACTAATATGCGGAACCAGCGAGAATCGTGTGGATTGTGGCAAAGACAATATCGCTACTGCCCTTCTTTGAGATTTTTAGAAGCTTAATCGACTAAACGAATGTGGCGAAGATCCTTCACCCAGAGAATCTCAGATTTGATTGTAAACACGCAGGGGGATAGGAAACGCCAACAGATTGTATTCCCACAAGCAGTTTGTAACGGTCCTTCTAACTTGTTGCTTTAGTGGCTTTTTCAACCCCAAGGCAACAAACCCTATTGCAGTTTATAACCACCGAGAGTGCGTACAGACTAAATCAAAATAATGTCAATCAGTGTTGGAAAGTCACCATGTCCCCTTTGCATGGCCGAGTTATCCTGTAACCATAGCCTGATCTGTAGAGGATCTTTAACAACAGTGTCACTCAATGGAACCATAAGCTCTGGTAAAGAATATTCTGCAAAGGGGATTATTTAGTTTCAGTTGTGCAGTTAATCAAGCAATGTTTGCCAATCTGGCTCACTTCCAACTTGTTGTTAGACAAAGTTTTTTCCATGCCAACTCGATGCACGTGCCAAAAGTGGCTCATTAGTATACAAGAGCACAAACCGAAACCATATACAGTATCACGCATTCAGCTTGCCTGAACCCAATGCACTGAACTCCTTCCTCCCAACCAGTGTAACATCGTTGCAGTCACCCATTAGCCTGGCAAAACTTTTTATCAATGTCGTTTTTCTTAAGAAAATCACAAGATTTTAGATAATAACTTCAGCAGGTTCTTTGTCATTAAGTCTCTTCTCTGGAGTAAAATTGGCAAAGATACGTTCCACTTGGCCATCTGCAATCAAGTGAATGCCTTTCCTTTCACAAACTGATAAACCTTGGAGTATCTGCTTGTAACAAGAAACTTTAGTGGAATCTTTGCATCCATCAAAGAAGATAATACATTCAATATCGCCTATCCGGCATCGACAGATTCCGTTCATCCAGTGATTTCATGATTTTTCTTGTCTCCCTTTTTACTATGTGATCAACGCACAAGTCTCCTGTCTCCTTGCAAGTAATTAATGCCAGCATCCAGTAATGCAGCTGTTGTAGGCAGTAGCAACGTAGACCCGACGCCATAACCTAATACTTCTGCAATGCAACATTGCGCAATTGTAATGATTAAACTGACTTGTACTTGAAGATAGAGTAAGCAAATATCATCACATGGAATTGCAAAGGATCTCAGATTCTTCACTAATCATCATTGCTATCCATACTTCTTTGGAGAAAGAACTTGCAAATTTGGTTGCAAATGTACCTCCATTCCTTCTTTCGCTTATATAGTTGAAATTCTTCTTAATTCATCTTCTTGGCATCTCAGCTTTTAATTTGTCTTCTTCTCAAGTAGATCTGGTAAATCCAAGTTTGATGCTGTCCACAGTTCACCTCTCCATGTTGACTATTAAAACACTAGTCTTGACAGGATCCTTAATCCCTAGAACAAGATCAGAATGTGCCACTTCTGTTACAGTCACTATCCAGTCTGGACTGGAACCTCAATCTGAAACATAAGCTAATCTCAACACTTGCAATATGATGGTCCAGAGACTTGTCTAACGTGCTAGGAATAGCACTTTCAAATTCCAGTTTCCTTCTGCCAAGTGATTTTGTGGCCTTTTTCACAGTTTCTTCTATTTTCAGGCGGGACTCCCCCGGAGGTAAATTGGCACCACAAAACAACTGTTTACTAGCTCCCAAATAAGAACATTTTTGGCATAAGATCTTTAAAAGTTTGGAGTCAAGCTGACCTCTCTCAACCTGTCTCTTACCAGAAGCCCAAGTCTAGAACATCACGTAGAGTTGGGAGTCAGAAGGCAGCATTTCTCGGTTGTCCAGTTCCAATGAAGTTACTCATGAGTGGAAGTGCCAGTCTTGCTCCATTTAAAACTAGCCATTAGTTTCCGGAATTTACATTTTCTAGTGGAAAGAAACTAGCTTCCTGAAACAAGAAAAACAAGAAAATTGTTCTACTATGGTATGATAATAAAAAAAATAAAAAAGACACTTTAAAATATGGAGTTATTTGCTATTTAAAAACTTTTACTTTTTGGCATTAAATTTTTTTATCAGATTTAAGTATATATAAAGTACATCTTAACTCTAGAGCAAGAAACTTACAGACAGAAAAATGAAAACATTCTTTGAGAAGACAGTTTGCTGTGAATTTACATAAATTTTTTTTATCACGAATTTGAAGTACTATTTACCAAGCAAACCAAGGTATTGCCAGTTCTGTAAATTTAACTGTGATTCGCATTCAAACACACTTGGACCACTCCTCATGTTTGAAAAAGGAAGTAAAAAAAAATTGCTGATCAGCACCATCGTCGCTAATCAATTGCATTTGCCACGGTTTGCGATAAGGCCGGCTAATCTACACTTCTGTGAATATTTGTCACAACGAGCAAGTCTCCATTCATTAACGTCAATTTAAAATTGCACCTAGAAGTGGTCATCTCGTCGAGAACCATTCTTGTGGGATTTCCAGTCTAGCTGTTAAGGAATCCTTATTAGATAAACCTTGTGTATATTCGAATATTAATCTAAAAAGTCTCATAATTTTTTTTACTCAAAAGAAGAATATTGGCCATATTAACCAATAACGAACTGATACCCAAAAAAAGGCTGATACTGATACCGATCATTCTTTCCAAAAATATATAATAATATTATTATAATATACGTTATATATAATTATATATATATATAATTATATAATATATTATATATATATATATATAATAATAAATATATAAATAAAATATATATATAGGGATGTTACGAATACCAGAAAAGAGCCGATGACCCGATACTCTATTTTTTTTAGGGGGCAATACCGATACTTTAATTAATATAATAAATAGCTACACAGTAATAAGATAGAAGTTTGTGCACGTCTAGGTCAACTCAAGATTGCATGCCCTTTACAAACAATACTTAGTCTTATATGTCATATCTTGGTTTGTGCCCAAGTATATTTATTGTTATAAATTAAAATAGTCCAAATAAATAATAATTGCAAAATATTAATATAATATCTTTTTATTTTGTGTTATTTAAAAAAATATTCCATTTCGCATTTCAAGTAATATTACAAAGTAACACTAGCTTTTAATGTTTTAAACTGATTAACAATTTCAAGAAAGATTTCTATACTAGCTACAATATTAAACGAAAAAAAATAATGAAGAGAAACGACCTGTCAATAATCAGCCGAAAAGTTAAAATAAAAACGCTATTTACTCAAACATAACATAATATACTCTAAGATAAAGTTAGATATCATTCAACTCAAATTCAAAAAAATTCACAATTGTGATGCAAAAACATTTAAGCTTTCACTAGTCATCTTGCGGAGACTGTTCTTTTTGGGGGTGTTACATTCCTCCTAACACACACTGATAAATATGCTCTCTCTCGACTGATGAAGGTGATAATTATTTGCCTGCAATCACTGATAATAAAACCTTGGCCCATTCATCGCCACGCATGAAAGATTCTCTGTAGGCAGCATCTCATGTTTCGTAGAGCCTCATCCTCTTCCACAGACTTCTCGCAAATTGAATAATCTGCCTCCTTGATGACGCTCTTCAGTTTACGATGAGTTGCCTGGGTATTCCTTGAAGTAACTTGAGATGTCAATGCATATTCGGCCATGAACTTATCAATAGTTCTTTCCTCCTTCTCCAAGTAGTTATTCTGAAAAGCCCCCATCGTTCACATCAATTGCTGTTTGCCTGGGTTTGCAGATAAGGCGTCTTCCTCCTCACTCTGTCTTTTTTTTTTTTTTTTTTTGTCAAAGCGACGCAACTCCCTCGGTTTATTGCTTAATTAATGCCATTCTAGAAGTGCTCACCGCGAGGATTGCCATCTTGTGGGGTTTCCAGCTAGCCTTAAGGAATTCTTATTAGAACCGTTTTATTTAATTATTTTTACATTCACGCCCGCCCCCCCCCACGGCAGAACCCCCTATTCAAGAATGTGGTGTTGAAACGCCTAAAAATCCATCTACGCAAAATTACGGGCAAAAAAGCACAGACGCAGCTTTAAAAGTGAGGGAAAATTAAATTGAGTAGGAAACGACAGATGATGACGAGAAATTCCACAGAACAGAGTGCAGGATACGAAGACGCACGCAGCGCAACCCAGCTGGAGTTACTAAACACAACAAAACTCTGTGCCAACACAGCACCCTTTGCCACGAGCGCGTCATACAAGTGGGTACGCAACTGGATAGTGCACCTCTCCGCAGCACCATCCTCTAACCGTACCTATAGAAAAGGGAATAAAGCACCACATCTCGCAAAGATAGAGGGTCAGTGAACTAGCAAGGACAAACAATGACTCTATCTTTGGATTGACTCGACCTATCCAAAAGCATACGGATAAACCAGAGCCAATGACTCTATATGAGAAGCATACTCTATGCAAGGGACGAACAAAGACTCTATCTGAGAAGAGAAACAAAATTCTTGCGACAAACAATGACTCTGTATATGTATGCAGCAAGCAACCACTGTGAGTTGAGTTTCAAAACATTTTTTTTTACGTTAAGGCAAGGATGTTTATATTGTCACAGGAGAGACGAGAGAAACCGTCGAAAACGGAAGATAGGAAACGTAAGGGTTTAGAGAGAGACGGAGATTTGAGAGGTTGGTTTTAAAGAATAATACAAGCTGAACGACCGCAACCCTGAAAAATTCTATCCAGATCACGAGAATAGAATCGGAAAGATTATAAACGAGAGCAATTCTAGAAGTAACAGAGGGAGCAAATTGAGATTAGTTGAAAGATGAAGTTCAAAGTTCACGACATATGATGATAGAGTTAGATGTGCAAGGTGAGAAGATCATTAGAAAGCAGAATAAGTATGAATAAAACAGAACCCATGAGTAACACCATAATTGACAGAAAAAGAAGTCGCTCAATCAACAACAGCCGACATGGCGATTTGAAAGAAACCTAAACATACGTAAGCAAAGAGAAGAAGGAAACCCAAGGAGGGAGCTTGGAGAGCAGTGACGCGTGCCTATACGCGGCTCAATCTTTGGCATATGTCAACGCCACCACTACAATCTTCCCGCTAGTCTAAAGGCGAAAACCCAAAATCTGTTTAAATTAGGAAAGTCTATGCCTAGTCAAAAAAAAAATCTTTTCCCCCCTTCGGGGGAAAACCCCCCCCCCAAACCGGGAAAAAAAAAAAAAAAAAAAAAGCCGTACCACAATAACCTTAAATAATGTACAAGATTTCCGATATCAAGAGGTGAGATTGAGAAGGGTTTCAAAAGATCTTAGATGAAGAATCAATGAAGCTATAGGGCGATCAGTTAGAGATCAGACACACCAATTTCTTTTCGGAAATACGGTTGGACATAGCACACATTCCAACACTGAGGGAAAGTGCTAGTATTGAGGCATGAGAGAATATAGTTGGAACGAGGAGTGGGGTCAGCACGAAGCACACTTCCCACAACTGAGAGAATGCCACCGGTCACCACTTCCTAAGGCGTTCAAGATTCAGGTACATCATGCACACAGATCAAATGAAATGACAGGTAAAGGCATAGGCATACTAGAGGAGAGAAGGAGGAAGAAAGGAAACATATATCGTCAGGGTTGAACTTAGAGGAAAAATAGATAGGCCCAAAGGAATGATGGCCTTTTCAGTTAAAATAACAACAGAAATCATCAAGAGCGCAATAAGAGGAGTAAAGGATATTTTACAGAAGTGTTAGAGAATGTTGCAAGAGGACCCAGAGAGATTTGTCAGTAAGGGGAACCAAGGAGTCAGCGTATCTTCGTTAATGAAACCGCTGTGCTCCGTCGAAGATATCCCTGCATACGATTCTAGCTGCATGAACAATTGCAAGAGCTGAATGGAAGAAGAGACATTTTTTCCACACCCGAATAAGTAATGTCTTCTAATAGCCTGAAATGGCAGGAAACAAGCCACGATCGAACCATGATTTGTAGGATGAAAAAGATTAGTCCAAGAGAATGAACCCTGCCTCATCCATTAACAATTTACAGTCCCCACTTCTAATCGGCAGAAATCTGAACGTCCTTAAAGACTCAAAGCAGTCACTTCAATGTATAGTTAGCATAGAAGCACTCGCAACAATGGCCCCCAATGCAAGCCCGATCAAAAGTGCCAGAAAAATACGCATGAGCAGGATGAAGATGTTGGTTGAGAACTCTGCAAAATTAAGTATATATAGTTTTGTCAGATTTACCGATTGGAGCGAAGGTGGTGTATTATAGAGAGAAGACTAGTTGTGAAACATAGGTCAGGTGTCAAGAATGCGGTTGGACACATCCGCGAATGTTGAGTATTTAATCGTTGGCCCAAGTCTTTGACAATCATGAATGATTCGGCTCCATCCCAACTAAATCATAAACGAGACGAACACAATTCAGTTGCTGTACATCGAATATCGCCCTATAAGACGGCACCTCAGTATTTGGAAGAAATAAACATCGTCGGAGAATTAGTAAGGTATTCAAAAAAAGCATAAAATCTGTTCTGTAGGAGAAACAGTAGCAAGAAGCATAAGAAATTGTAGATAGAAGGAAGAAGTTAGCCCCAGCCTCGAATTACGAGATTCGAGATTCTCGAAACGTGTTATAATGTTTATATTTTCAAAGGCACATACTCCCACCCTCTAACCGGAAATTATGAAATAAGTTATGTTGGATATATTAAACGAAGTGAAGGATGAATTCTTTAGCCATTCTGGTCTCAGAACCAAGAGCATAACAAATTAGTTTAAGAGTTTAAGGAGGTATATTCCCATGAATCAGAGTTAGAGTGCAAGCCCACTTTAATGTTGGTAAAGTCAAAAAAAGCCACGCCTGTGCAAATCCTGGCTATCATACACGCACACGCAATCAAAAAAAAAAAAAATAAATAAATAAAAATAAAAACAAAACAGAAACAAATAGCAAGAAACCAAAAGGATATTACGAATACCTTTTGTCCTAAAACCTAAAATTTTTAAACGATAAAACCCTATTTTACAGCAAATATCAAATATGAAATATCCAGAAAGTTTAAAACACTCACGCACTCGCCCACAAATTGCGTAACAAAAAAAAAAAAAAAAACCACAATACCTTTTATCAACTAAAAAAGTAATAAATCTTGTATAAATTATAATATAATGCTGTTCCAATAGTAAATTTGCGCCTAAAACAACAGTTGGAGAAACCTAAAATCTAATTAAAAATTAAATTGAGGAAAAAAAAACATAACTAGTACTAGCTATCTATATCGAACAGATTTATTATTGAATCTAACAGTTTCTCATAATTTTTCACCCCAATAAAGTAAGAAGTATCCGGCCATTTAACGATACAACCCAAATAATGGCCGATACTATTGAACAATCCCTAATATATATATATATATATAATATATATAATATATATATATCTATATATTATATATATTATAATATATAATATATATATATATATATATTATATATATATACTATAATATATGATAACCGTATATTATTATATATATATATATATAATATATATTATATAAATATAATAAATTAATATAATATATAATAGTAATATATATAATATATATATATATATTATATATAATATATATAATAATAAAAATATAATTATTATATATATATATATATATAATATATATATATATATAATATATATATAATATATATATTTATATATAATAATATATATATATATTAATGATATATATATAATAGATTATATATATATATATATATATTATATATATATATGATTATATATATGGTATCGTGAACTCAGAAAATATTTTTCTACTCTTAAAAGGCTCAAAACATACTTGTCATCCTCGGAAAGAAAGCCTAACAAACTGGGCCTTTAATGAGTGTACACATAGCTCACATATAAACAAAGTTATCAATTCATTTGTGTTAAGAGATAAAATTAAGAATTTTTTATCGAAAAGAAGGATATCTTTTATCTTTATTTAAAATTACTATTCAATACATTACTATAATTGTTAATTGCTCTATAAAGACTAAAGGTTACCAGGGCAATAATAACATAAAATCTAATTTATCTAATTGATGGAATACATTCGCAACTAGCTTTGTCAAGAACTAAAATGACATTCGGAGTATTATCTGTCTTTTTCATCTTTCAGTATTTTTCATTTTCAAAAACTATTTTTTTGACTTAATTCCTTTACTTTTAAAATTTTTTCAAATGACTCAAACTTGAAATATGCATAGATGGCCCATTACCTAACATGAACGAATATTTTTGAATTTTGAAATTGCTAGATATACCAATTCAAAACCCACTTATTTGTTTTTTAAAAATGAAAATTGCGATAACTTTTTTCTTCTCATGCGATCTGGATTAAAATCAGAGCATATTAGTCGAATATTTTGCAATTTTAGGTTAAATATTCTTAAGGATTAATTATGACATGTAATTCCGAAAAGACTTATTCTAATTTAACGTGAACAAGAACATTCCATATTCATCTGTTAACATAAAGGTAAGTGATTTTAATAAACTTAAAGCTTTTAACGATCATTAGTAAAGAAGCCTTCATAAGATTTTTTTATTTTATAAACAAAAGAAATATTTATAAATTTGATTTCAATTCTAATTATGAAGATGCATTGTCTTAAATGCAAAGACAAATCTAAGAAATATTTTTTTAACTGGATAGCACACACCCACACTTGAAATATAAGTTTATTCACATATATAAAATGGATATCAATTCTGAAATTGAAAAAACGTTAGAAAGAATTAAAATCAGAAATTGCAAAAAAAAAACAAGATTCTCAGGTAGATATATATATATAATATATTATATATATAAAAATATATAATATATTAATATACATAATATATATATATATTATATATATAATATATATATATACTATAATATATAATTATAATATATAAACGGATATTAAAATTAAATCTAGACTAAACTATTGTCTTGATAAAGATCGCTACTTTATAAAAAAGATGTAAGCATCCCTTTTTTCTATCTCTTAATGGTTTGATTGATTCCATTAGTTTCTAAACAGAGTCAATTCATCTTTTAAAAAACATATCCTCAATCTAAACATGATTGACACTGCCACACACACACAGTACACATACACTTTGTGCGTGTTTGTATGCCATCTGATATCAAAAATGTTCACAACTAATAATACATTCACTCATCGCCCAATTTAACTTTTCCATTGAAAGAGTATTCCATTAATGTTTTAATAACTATAATATCGATCAATAGTAATGACTATAAAATTTTTTATTTTACAATAAAATGAAGACAGAACAGTGATAATGGGAAGTTAACAGACGTTATTAAGATTGATGAATAAGTACAGTTTGCAAGTATTAAGATAATTAACCACAGATTTGAACATCCAAATCCCTCCAAGAGTAGACAACCCATAAAAGAATACATAATGATGATAAAACCATAAAATCAGTTGGTGAGAATGGATTGGGAAACGATTATGTTTCTCATTTTTTCCCGAAAAAATATTTTTTTTGTATCAATAAAATCCATATTGAAATGAATAGAATGTTTTTTTCATTTTTTTTAATTAAGTTGTGAAATTACATTTTAGACAATTGTTATTATATTTTAGCAAATAGCTAATTTGACATTTTTTTGGTTCAAATTCCACGTGAAAGCCCCTGACTTGTGTTTCAAAATTTGAGCAGTTTCCATATTTTTATTTTATATGCTGAATTTCATATTCATAATACTGATTATCATTTATTTTAAAAATTTTCTTACTCTGTTTTAGTTGTCAGTAACACGTTTATTATAATATTTAACAAATTATAAATGCCCACTCAAAAGTCGTGCTAAGGTCTGTTACTGCCCCTGCTCCTTCGCCACTGTCATTTCTCACACGATACTTCATACTACTCTGAGATATCAGACTTAACAGTCATTCAAAATTAAATTGGCTGATCACGCTGATAGAGCCAGGATAAGGACTGACGTACAGTCACAGCACCAGTAGTCAGTAACTGTCAGTGAGTGACTGGTCCTGGGGAGTGGGAAACTATGGTGATTATGAATCAAAGAAAGTGATCATTCCCAAAGCAAATTTAATTAGTCATTCACTTCATCCTCCTTCATGTACAAATCTGGTATCATATTTTAAATTTTCAATATTTTATTATTTCATTACATCTAATTTGAACGTAACGTAAGATCATTAAATAGTATTAAAATTATAATTATGCATTAATGTTTAAAAGTAAATTATAAATATGAATTAATATATCACAAACTTTTAAACATACATAGTAAACAATTAGTAATAAAACCTAAAACAGCAGTCTGCAGGCTACAACTACTAAATTGTAACGCAAAACAATTTGGATAAATATAAGAGAGAGTAGTTCTGCTATCTAAATCAAAAGTTGAAGATTTGTTTAATTTTATCATCTATTACTAAATGGTGCTATTCTTTCATATTCATCTAATATGTGGTTCCGTATTTTTTAAAAATACATATTTCTATATGTCTAAATGCCATATCTATGACTTAAAAGCATTTTAATGAAACATAACATGCTGGACAAAGACGGTTTTTTTACCCAACCCTTAATGGTATACAGAAAATAATTGAATACTGAAGTGGGAACACTTTTGGTGTCAAGAAGATGCAGCTTTTCTGTACATGAAAACTTTGAATGTTGGAAAGTAACTTTTTGAACAAATGTGAAACATGCCTCATGAATTTAGTACATAGAAATATTAGAAAAAATTTGTGCAGCTTAAGTATTACGGTCCAGTGCAAAGAACCTCTAAAGGGTAGTGATTCAACACGAGCAATGAAATAAATATGAATTTCTGAATAAAATTTAATATTTACATATCAATTCATTGAAATCTAAATATAGCGTAAAAAAATAATGGATGACTTGAAAATACTTTGATTAAAATTCAAAGAATTTAAGATCCAAGATAGATTCCTCTAAAACTAATAAATAAAAAGAGTGGAACAACTAATTATAAAAAACTAATCCTTAATATTTCTAATTTAGGATGAGAAATAATACTTGAAGGAAACACGCAAAATATTTTATTAACAATTTTATTTCATTTGGAAATCTTTGTTTTCGATTTTCCTTAAATTAGATTCTTTGAAATATCTTGGGGGGGGGAAAATAATTGGGTGATTATTAAATTACAAGGCCCTATTTTTTTATTATTTTTGCAAAATCTATCTGTTGAGGAGGTGAGAAAACATCTATTGAATTTTACAGATTTGTATTAGGTCAGCAAAGCAAATTTTTCCATCTATAAAGAATTTATTGATTTTATTATATATATTATATTAATTATATTATTAATTATTATTATTATTGCATTAATATAATGATATTATTATATTGAATTATAATATTTTTCTTAAAAAAACTGAAAACTTTTTTATTGAAAATTAGTAAATTAATAAAATTAACATCAACTGAAGTTCCACAAATGATTCCAAACAGACTTTATTTTTATTAGGTAAATATAAAATCATTATTGATTGTAGTCAAAACCTATGAATTCGATGAGGTTTAAAGATAACAGTTCTATTATAGATATTTAGTGGTTCATTAATACATAATTTTCCTGTCGGCTCGAGCTCCCTATTTTTTTTTTTTTATTGTTGTCCATTTATTTATTTTTTTTTAAAAATAAGTTGTTTTTTTTTAAAGAACAGGCCTACTTAATCGTTAAACTAGATAGCCTCCTGTGATAATTTGAGCAACTTGTCACTATTTTCGGTGTAATTTATCACAGTAAGCTTATGTGAAATCCTGATTTATTTCAGAATATTCTCACAATTGAAACCGAACTCACTTCCGAAAGCGTAAAAAATGAGAATAGATCAAGAACCACTTTAACCAAAGTTGAAATTCAGAATTAGTGAATTTGAGGTCGATGATGACCAGCGAACAAAACGATCATAAAACCCCGAATAATTCAGTGATGACCGGGAAAAGATCAGGTACTCAACATGTAAAGGTGTGTATATTTTATTTTTGTATACTATAACTCAAATTTGGTTGAAACGGGTAATTATAAAGAATTGATATTATTTTATATATTATTATATAATTAATATATTTTCCGATCCAAATGTGCTTTTGCTTTTTCCAATAAACTTCAGTATACTATCTAGGATATTAAATCACACACATTTTTAATCTTTTTCCATTAAGTCTAGAGCCTTCCCATTTTTGCAACTTTCTGGTGTGGTATGGTGTATGCGATTTGAAGCAAAACATAGATGACAAAGATCGTTTTTTAATAGAAATTTATGTCGCAATAGAGGAGTGGATATTATTGAACACAAAGATTTAAAGGAAGTTCATTTCGAATCAGATGAAGAAGAATTCTTTGCTGAACTTTTGACGTCAGAATTTCCTTTGGTGCTTGCCAAGAAATTGAGTTATATAAATTAAGTAATCATGAAAGATTTGGAGTACAATTAAAAATTTTTATATTTAATTTAACTTTAGGTTTCATAATGGCTTGATATTTATACGTCATCACTTTCTGTTAATATTTGTGTGAAAATCTTTGGAGTTTCGCTACCAAATTTGAACTCTTAATACATTAATAGAAATTTACAGATACGATAATGGCAGTTTGAAATTTTTTTTTTCCGTAGACAAACTTAAGTAAATTATCTTTTCTTTGTGTGTTGTAAACAATTAAACATTGGCAAGCTGAATTAATGACACCATTCCTTCTTTGTTTAAGCTCGAGCTTTTGTATATATCTAAGAGAAAGGACATTGCTTAACGTAGTTTATCCTCGTCATCTCCCAAACTATTACGTTGAGCAGTCTACAACTATTTTTTTTCCAGAAATGGCAAATTTATTCTCAGCCCCTATGATACTCGATAATTTCAAACTTTTTTTTTTTTTTTTCTTTTTTTTGTTTGTCGTCTTCCCTGCAATTCGAATGCCATTTCAAAGACAACAATTCTAAATACTTTCTCTTTACCCTCCAGCTGGTAATCTCTCTCATAAGTCTTACTTCGCTAAGTTGACCTCTTGTTCAAACTTTTCTTCCTATTTCAACTTAGAATGATTCTCCGATGGCTGCTACTCTTCTCCCTTCCCGCCACTTATTGTCTAAAATTGCAAGTTTTTTTTTTTTTTTTTTTTTTTCTTCCTAAAGATGTAATTTTTGCTCGTTTCAGCTTAATCTAAGAAAAGCTTACTTCTCAGCGATATTTCCTCCAATAGTTGTTTTGAAGACGTTGTCTTGGTCACGCTTCCTGATTTGGTGAATGTTTTGCCCTACGTACATTTATCTTTCTTCCTCTAAATATAGGTTTGTGTGTTGACAGATTCATAATCATTGCAGAAAAAGGACCTGATTCACAACAATATTTCAAAACCAATCTAGCATTATTCACCGATATAATATAATTATATAATATATATATATATATATCTATATTATAATTATATATATTATAATAATATATATATATTATATTATAATATATATATAATATATTAGATGTAAACCGATAGTATCGTATCGTATCGGCAGTATCGGCCTTTCTTTTGGGTATCGGTATCGGTTAATAGGCCGATACTTTTTCTTACTTTTGGGTGAAGAATTATGAAAACTTTTAGATCAATAATAAATCTAGTTCGATATATACAAATTAGTGATGGACATGACATCCGTACATCATTTACTACAGCATTTTTTCATCGTCATCTTCACTATCAGATATCTTACGGAGTCATCTTTACTAAGTGACAAAAATATAACACTGTTCTGGAGAAAGATTGTTCCTGCATCATAATTTGCCAGCTATTAATTTTAAATACTTGCATCATGAATTTGTCCAATGTCTATTAAGTTTTAAATACTTTTAGCATCAATGCTTTGAAGATACATTGATAGTAATATTATAAATTACATAAATTTAATTTGAAATAGTAATATATAATTTATTTATTGATTATATAAATAAATAATAAGAAAGTAAAAATATAGATTCAGAAATATTTTAGTTCGAATTAAGCTCATTAATATTATATCGTTTTCATTTAAAATTAGTATAAATACGTTTATATTATTTTATTAATTATTATTATTATCTAAACCAGTAGTTCCTAAACCTGTTGACTAAGAATCATCCTCTAACATCGTTTAATATATCCAATATAACTTATTTTTAATTTCCTCTAAAGAGTGGAGTATGTGCTATGTAAACATAATACCTCTGTAACACGTCCGAAAATCCGAAATCTTATCCACCTGTAAAGAAATCTTTTCTTCCTCCACACTCGCCTCTTAACACCAGATGTGTCCTAACAGAAAAAGATTTTCAGCTTCTTTGAAATATTTGTACTACTTCGGCGGAACTGTTATACTTTCATCCTCTAAATGGGGGATTCAATGTATAAACACTGAATGGTGGGCTCCTCTCCTGCTGATCTAAGTGGGGAGGAATGAATCATTTCAGCCACTCTCAAAGATCTTGATCAACTAATTAAGAACTACACAACATTTCCGATCGTGCCGAACCAATTCTTGAAAAGCCGACCTATGTTTCAACTCATCAGTCCTTCATATACAATAGCACCCCCTTCGCTCTATTGGTAAAATTCTGACCAACCTTATAATCCCATTATAATAAATTTTCTCCAACAGCTCCATCCTGTCCTATGCTTTTTCTGGCCTTTGATCCCGGGCCCGATTGTGGCTTGAGTCCTCCTTTACGCTAACTATAAATTGATTTAATAGCTTTGTTCTCGAAGTTGGCTCTACTTCCTGCCGCATATAGTAGTGGGTAGCTGCCCATAGGTAGTTTCTTTTGTTGTATGAATATTTCATGGGTACCAATATCTGTTAAATAATATATTCTTTTTTGGGTATTTTTATTTTGTCATGAAAAGAGTGTTAGAAGGGGAGAAATTGTGTTCTGTGAGTGATGGGTGTTCTGACGCCAACGAGTAGTTCTTCAGTTCTCTTTCCCTTGTCTTCTAGTTTCCGCGGCAATCCCTAAATCACTCTTTCACTGTTAATGAATAATTGTTGAATTGATTGAAGATTTATTTTATTAATTGTGTTTTCTAATCGTCTTTCTAAAATAATATTAATATTTCTTTGAGATTTTGATTGTTTGAAGTGAAGCTAAAAGGAGATTTGGAAAGATTTGTTCATAAAGTATTCCTGCCTGTAGATTAGTTCTGGGAAATCCCTTTTCATTTTTGATTGGCAAATCCTTTCCTTGTTGGAACGGGTAAATTAATTCTTCTTTATGATGTCATTAATTCACTTATAGGTCATACTTTCTTGGAATTAGAAATTTTTAATTGAAAGATTACTGTTGTAATTGTAATTGGAAAGATAAAATTGTAATCTAAATGGTATGGTGAAGAGGTTAGTGGATCTTGTAGAAGAATATTGAAGAGGTTGTGGTCTTTGAAGCTAAGAGGTTGTGACCTTTCTGGTGACTTTTCTTGTGGATGTGGGATCCCTCCTTGTGATGGGTATGGATTAAGGGTTTTCTATATTTCTTTATTTTGTTCTTATAATGATTAATTATTTCATTATTGTTATTATTATTATTGGTCTTAGTAGATTTTATTTATTTTTGAAGGTTTGAAGCAAAGTAGAGGAAGTTTCCGGTCTGGTTCTGGAAGGTGAAGGTTAAAGAAGTAGAGGTTCGGAAAAAAAACTGGTGAATACAATTGGCCAGGTACTGCTTATTTTTTTCGCTGATTTTATTTTTTCTTTTTTTTTATGATTCTCTTAATATGATTTTTCAATTTAAATATTTGATTTTTGAATTTTGAATTTTAACTGTTTGATTATTTTAGAATTTGATTTGATTTTTGTTTAATTGATTTGTTTAAGATTTAATTATAATATTAACGTTAAATTTTGATTTAATAGTAATTCCCTTAATGATTTATTATTTAATTTATTATTTTTTAATTTATTATCTTTTAATTACTTATATAATTCATTTATGATTTTTTGTCAGATTAGGATGTTTTTTTTTGTCTCGTTTCAGTTTTTTGGGGGGGGACTCCATTTTCTGTGGACTGGTTCTCCCGCTGGATTGTCTGGGACCAGTTTCTCGTGGCCCAGGTTTTGGTCCATTTGTTTATGGCTGGAGTATTATCTTGTGGCTGTTATTTTTTGAGGCAGCTGGTTTAGAAGTCTAGGTACTGGGTTACCGAACGAACACAACAGTGCGGTACACCTAAACATGATTGTAGGCCTGTGGTACTACATACCTAGATTTTGTAATTTTTGGAAATTAAAATATAGATTAAAATTTGGAAACTAAAAAGATTAAAATTGAATAAATAAAAATTGAAATAAAGAAAAACGGAAATTTAAACAGAAACATAACAAGGAAATTGCGCAAAGAAGACTGGAAAAAAAAACATTTTGAAAATTAGAAAAACATTCGAAAAGCTAAAACATAAAACTTAAATCAAGAGTGTAGTGGATGTGAAAACTATTAAAACTAAAACTAATTTCATAATTGACTAAAACTATTTTCGTAATTGACAATTATTTAGGATATTTTTAAAAAAAAAAGACATTTTTTTATTGAATATCATTTATTACATTTTTTTCATTTTTATGTTTATAAATTTCATGTACAAGTACCTACAAGTATAAGTATAGGTACCTACAAGTATAGATTTGGTTTGTAGTATATGGTATACTGTAATATCTGGTGGTGGATTTGGTGATTTGGTATTGGGATACCGTATAGGGTAATTTATAAAATAGTGGCCAGCTTATTAATTCCCTTGATGGCAATTCAAAGGTCTTGGGGAAAATTAAAAATTTTCACTGAATAATTTTACATTTAATTACATACACTGGTGGGAGTTGGTTGAATCAAAATAAGGGTAATATAGTAAGTTGTATGTTTAACAGATATTTAAAATGTTACTACTCGTGCCGAGTTTTAAAAAAAGCCTCAAGAATTAGCTCAAAAATTCAGCCATTGAGGTTGATCTACTCAAAGAAAAGGAATAAAACACATTGTTCTCAAATTATATTTTTTCCAACATCTGCCTTGGGTGCTTTCAGTAACGTTAATAAGTATTTTTCGTAAACACTCTATAAAATTACCTTGATCTTGCTATTGAACAGTTCGTTTTTCGTTTTTTTTTCTTTTTCACATTATCGTACCCTTTTCAACCTCTTTCCTTTATGCACTAAAGTCCAGTTTTTCTTCATCACAAGAAGCGGTGTTAATTTGTCCTCGTCTGATTCTTTCTTATCACTTAGATTTTGTCTTTTCTCTTTGTTGCTTATTTTTTATTTCTCCTTTCTGTAGCATTGTGATCATTCCAATTTCTTTTCGAAGAGTATTTATTTCATTCGTAAGTCTAAACTTCCATGGTGGCATCCTATTCTTCCTTCTTTTATTTTGATTATTTTTTAATAACATCAACCCCCACTGTTTCTGCTCTTGATGTAGCATAATAAAGTCTATTCAGCTATGTCAGACTACAATTTGGAGGTATTAGGCGTGGCAGCATTTACATTCCGATGTTTTAGCATGTGACCATTTAATTGGTCTTTCGATAATTCATAGGCAGCATCTCCAGAACATTTAAAAACTTTCACATTTTCCATGTTTAAGCGATGTGTCTTCTTAGAATGTATTTCCGATTGCTTCCATAGCTGCACTCAGAACATTTAAATAACTTTATATTTTCATGATTTAACAAATGGATTTTTAAATTTTTTTTCTGATTACATTCATAGCTGCACTCTGAACATTTAAATAACTTCACATTTGTATGCTTCAGCATGTGGAATTTTAAGGATTCTTTCCTACTACCTTCGTAGCTGCACTCAGAACATTTAAATAACTTTACATTTGCATGCTTTAGCATGTGACTGTTTAAGATTTCTTTCCGATTACACTCATAGTTGCACTCTACACATTTAAATAATTTTGATAAATCATGATTTAGCATGTGCCTTTTTAAGTTGTTTTTCTGATTACATTCGTAGCTGCACTCAGAACATTTAAATAACTTTACATTTTCATGATTTAGCAAGTGGATTCTTAGGTATCCTTTTCGATTACACTCATAGTTGCATTCAGAACATTTAAACAATTTTATATTGCTGTGAATTGGCAAATGCTGCTTTAAGCTTGATTTGAAATTACATTCATAATTGCAATGGGCACATTTAAACTTCCTTTTGTTATGCATCTTTAAATGGCTTTTCATCTCATCTTTGCTTTTAAAACTAAAATTACAAAATCTGCAACTAAACTTTTCCAGATGACTCTTTTTAATGGTTTGATCAAGCGTTACTGACGTTTGAGGTCTGCTTCTTGAACTACTTTTAATTTTGGATCCTTTTTCTTCTTCCACAACATCGCTAAGGAGTGTCTGTACAAAGCAAAAATAAAAAAAAATTATAATATCTATGCAGCATAGTTTATATTTTTTATAAGAATGTGTATTAAATGTAAAATTAATAATTTTTAAATATATTTTAATTTTAAACAAATTTTAACCTTACATAATACTGAATATAAATTATTATTTATTATTATTATTATTATTATTATTATTATTATTATTATTATTATTATGTTAAATTGATCTTATGTTTTCCTCTTTTAGGAATGTACACTCAAGTATTTCGCTTGTAATTTGTTCAAGGGATCGGATGTGCAATGTCCGTCTTTGTAAATGAATTATTCTTAAAAAAACATTTAAAAAATTACTGAACATTACAGATAGATATTGTAATACTCCTATGTAGTACTGTACTACAAAAAATGTTATAAAAAAAAAAAAAAAAAAAAAACAAAAAAAAAAAAAAAAAAAAAAAAAAAAAAAAAAAAAAAAAAAAAAAAAAAAAAAAAAAAAAAAAAAACTTAAAAAAACATTTAAAAAATTACTGAACATTACAGATAGATATTGTAATACTCCTATGTAGTACTGTACTACAAAATATTCTAAACAGATCAACTGCAAGACAGGTAATCGCTGTTCTAATTTACAAAACGTGATGACGTCATCGAGTAAAGTATCAAATAGACTTTCACTCTCTCTCAGTCTCATGTTATTGTAATGTCAAATTATAACAACTTCAAATCGCTGTAATTCCCTTATTAATTATTATTATGATTTGTCATTGGCTACAGACTTTGTTCTTATGTCCTTTTTATATATTCTTAAAAGGATTTTGCATTCCAAATTATAGTTTTCAAGTTTTTCGAGAGTATAGAGGGAAAGTATACGCATACTCGAAGCAATGAAATTACCTCCCATTTTTAATGGTTTGCCTTTCTCTTTTGCGTTCATTTTCTTCACACATTCATGATGTAGTTAAGGTTTGGTATAATAAAGTAGTAAAAACGATGAAAGAAGTAGGAAGAAAGAAATGCTCATTAGATCCAACAATATTTAGTTGGAAGAGAAATAATGAAAATAGGAGTAAAGTTTGCCCATGTGGACGATTTATTCTATGGAGGAAATGACATATTCGAAGAAGTCACAGGGGCAATTAAGAAAAAATTAAAAATCGGAGCAGAAGAGCAAGGATTATTTAAATACATAGGAGTAGAAGTGAAACAGGAAGAGGGATGTTAATGGATGAGTCAAGAAAATTATATAAAACAGAAGCAAACAGATGATGAGATCTAAGGACCTATGAAAAAGGAGAGAAAGAATTAAATAAAGAAGAAATGACAAGATACAGATCTTTAGTAGGACAACTAAATTGGGTGAGTCAACATAGTAGAATGGACATTGCTTATAGTGTAAGTGACTTGAGCAAGGCTAATAAGATAGCTTATGAGAATGAGATGAAGAAAGTTAGTAGAGAAAATAGGGTAATAAGAAGAGAAGAGTTATAGATAAAAATGGAGGAGTTAAGAGAAGGAAGAATTAGGTTTGAAGTGTACACAGATGCTTCATTGGGAAATGTTGACAAAGAGAAGTCATAAAAAGGTTATATGATTAAATTTGTAGATGAAAGTAAGAAAAAGCATCCGATATTTTGGAAATTATAATATAATATAATATATATAATATATATAATATATATATATATACATATATATATACTATATATATCAGAATGGCGTACCTGAAGAAGAAGTTGTGCAGTTATATATATATTATATATATATATATATATAATATATATATATATATATATATATATAATATATATTATATATATAATATATATATATATATATTATATATATTATATATACTATATATATATATAATAGCTAACGAAAACATCGAAAAACACTTTTTAATAATTAATAATACGTACTATTTTATTGAGAAAGCTGTTTACATTATATTTACAAATACTTAATTTTAAATCACATTCCAATTGAGTAATTTCTAAGGCCTGTCATTTTTTTAAAATAAAGCTGTGGTTTTAAAGATAAGTTGAAAAGCGTTTTTTCTTTTAATAAAATCTACACTTACTCCGTTATGCATTTATTTAAATTATTTTATGTATATAATGCTAAATACCACTTAAATTAAAGTTATATAAAAATTAATATTCAATATCAGAACAATCAGATACATGCGATACAAAAATTTCAAACAAATTGCCACAAAGCCACACATTTCGTACATATTTACGGAGAGAACGAAAGTTTCAGTATATTTCGATTATAGGTAGGACAGACTAGCCCGCCCCCTTATAAGTTGATGTAAAAATGACGTCATTCGTCCGCCCGGTGCAAAAATTTTACTCTTAAGATCAGAGTAGGAAGGAAAATTTATGTATTATTATTATTATAAGCTATTATTATTGTGGTTGTTTTTCTTTTAATTATGATGCAAAATAGCTTTTTTTTTTAACTTTATATAAATTTTAATATTTAGTATGCGTTTACCGATTTAATTTCAATTTATTTAAACTTTTAATATTTGGGTAGGAACTACCTACCCGGCCTACCCTTTATATACCCCCGATATATATATATGATATAATATATTATATATATATTATAATAATATATATATATATATATATTATATATACTATATATATATATATATATATAATATATATATATATATATAATATATATATATATCATATATATATTATATATATATATATATTATAATATATATAATATATATATATAACTAATATACTATATATTATATATATATTATTATATATATACATATGGAGGTATAGTTTCCAAGGAATTGGAAGGAGAGCTGTAATAAGTACCCCTTATGTAAGGGTAATGGAGATAAGGGAAACTGGAATTGTAGAAATTATAGGGAATAAGTTGATGTTGTAGGGAAGATATATTGCTGGTATTTGGGTCGAAAGAGTGCGTCAGTTCTTGAAGGACTTAATTTGGTGAAGAACAAGGTGCGTTAGGAGAGTGGTAGAGGTTGTGTGGATCAAATCTTTACATTTTGAAACAAATGATGAGAAAATACGAGAAAAGAATAAATTGTTATTTAGGTTTTATGGATTTGCAACACCGTATGATAGGGTTAAATGGAAGCTCTATGGCAGGTGTTAGTAATATATGTTGCTGGTGGCTTCTGAATGGAATTCAAAAGTACGGTATGACGATAGTGAGGCGGTGTAAGAACAAATGGTGTTTCCAAAAGCGGATGGTTAGATAATAGCGGAGTCGAGAGGGGTTGTGTATGTCTCCATGGTTTCATTTTTTATATGGGATGGGGTTATGAAAAGAAGTTAGAAGGTGGTGTGCAGGAAATGTGTCTAGAATGATGGAGAAGGAGATGAGTGGAGGGTGCCCTACCATTATATGCGGATGATTTGGTTTTGTTTGGTGAATCTGAAGAAGAGTTTGAGGGATTGGTAGAGAGATGGCAGGGTGTGTAAAAGGAGCAGCTTGAAAGTAAACGTAAGATAAAGAGTAAGGTTATGGTCGTGAGTGAGGACAGTCCTCTGTGTGAAGTTATGTTAGATGGTGAGCAGCTGGAACAAGTGTCCGAGTTTAAATACTTAGGGTATATGTTGGATGAGAAGGGAACGGATGATGCTGAGTGTAGTAGGAAAGTTGTGAATGGCAAGATAGGTGGCTGGTGCAATTAATCTTTTGTTGAATGTAAAGGACGGAGTCGAACGGCACTAGGGTTTTAACATAATGGTACTTGTCACCCTGTGTTATTATGTATAGTAGGAGACTATGGTTGGAATTAAGAAGTATAGATCTAAAGTTCAATGCGACTCAGATGGACAATCTTAGGGCTGCTAAGCTGGTGAGAATCAAAAAATGATGAGTATTAGAGAGTTATGTGGTGTGAAGAAAGGGGTAAATGAAAGAATAAATGAAAGTATGTTGAGATGGTTTGGTCATCTTCATAAATTCCTTTCCAGAATCTATCCACTTCCTCTTTGGGAGGAGGGTTTGACACTTTGATTGAATAATTTCGTAGTTCTCTATAGAACCTTCCCTGATCCTCTTTAAACATTTGATTTTGTTTTTTCTCTTTATCTCTCTTATCATACCTTTTAATCTTATTAGCCTTTGCTATTATTAACATCTTTCTACTTGCAATGGCCTGAGTTACTTGGTTACTCTGCACTGTGTTTTCTCTCCTTAATATATTTTTTACTCTTCTTATAGTTTACTCTGATGTTATCACACCACGTCGATAAGCATCTATTATCGATACCTCTTGTCTTAGTTTACTTACTTCCTGTTGTAGTCTATATTTCCACGGTGTTTTTTTTTCCTTGTTCTTGCTTTTTTTTCCTGCTTTCTTGGTTTTGAATACTTTAGCTTTCATAAAGTCCGCTACTGCCCTGGCAACTGTATAATATAATCTATTAATCTCAGTCAAACTACAATTGTCTGGGATAATTCTTGGTAGTACTTTATCTGCTAATCCTAGTATATTTCTCCATTTGGAACCAGTTTCCGATTTTTTTTATTTTGCATCTGCCCTGTATTCCCTTTATGAGGTCTTCATCTCTGTATTTTGCTATTTTTATCAGCATTTCCTCCTCTGAGCAAGATTCTTCGTTTCCTGTTTGGACATTCATTATTTCATTCATCATTCCCTTTCTCTGTCTGGTTCCAGTTCTTCTGTTGTATTATCCATTACATTTCTTCTACATCCGAATTTTCTGGATCGGTTTTCCATTTCATTCTCCTCATTCCCTCTTTTACTTCAAAATGTAACTACAACTATTTACCTCTTCTATATTGTATGTCCCTGGTCCTTGTTCTAGATTTTCTTTTTATACAGGCCTCAATCAATCAATATTTCCATTTCTTTCTCTTTATCCATTTGTGTTATATTTTTATGCGTAAGCAAGTGTAATCTTAAGATTACTTTGCGATTATACTCATAGTCACACTCAAAACATTTAAATAATTTTATATTTTCAATGTTTAAGCATGTGTAATTTTAAGCTCCCTTTATGCTTACACTCATAGCCACACTCAGAACATTTAAATAATTTTTTTTTTTTTATTTTTTTTTTTTTTTCACTCCTCGAAGGGAAGATTATATCCCTATCCGGGCCAAACCCTCAGACCCCAAAGGATAGGCCTTTTGATTTACCCCCCTAGCACCCCTGAAACTGTGCCCGAAGGCGTAGAATGGCACGCCATATCTTCCGCGGAGCCCACATGGATTCCCTCAAAGGCATGGACAATCGCCATCCATGCACGCGTCACCCGAATTCTCATTCCGTTCGTCGTACCCGGTCACCCAGAGCTGTTCAGATTCCTCGTCCGAGACACCGACCCGTCGGAACTGGTCCTGTTTTAAACCAGCCCAACAGCGTAAGCGAATCAGTTTACGTACGGGGAATCGAACTTCATTGCTCGGGGGACTAGCCACCTGAGAGACGAAAGAGAAGATTTCCGGGAAGAGGGGCAGGGATGCGGGAAGAGGCACATCCGAGAAACCCAGGGAAGGGTGGGAAGCATCCGCCTTTGGAAAACGGAAATGCCACCACACCACCCCAGTGCACCAAGAACAGGAGTTGCTGGTTTTCCTCCAGACCATTATATCAATTTCTCTCGAACGATATTCGGAGGGTGTTACGAAATTTGTGATATTGATGATGGATACAGTGAAACTGTGCAAGCAGATACCACACCTGACCACCCACTTAATGGCAGCGGGCTAGTTTTGCTACACTTGTTTTTTAGTTCGTTTCTTTGCTCTAGGACAATGCAGGGCAGTATACCCTGCCCAAGTGTCCAGAGAGCCCCCCCACCCACGACAAGGTAAACAACTGCGGGATGCGAAAGCATGTGTGTGTTTTAGTCTCCTATCTGATTACACCTTCATAGCCACACTCAGAACATTTAAAAATTTTTTTTTTTTTTTTTTTTTTTTTTTTTTTTTTTTTTTTTTTAATTCCCTTTCCAATTCCTGGTATCCAAACTTGGACCTAAGGTATGAAGGATTTCTAGGTACTCCCTAGCACGAGTCTTAGGATTGCTAGGCTTTTCTTTATCTCTTCTATGTCTTCTTCTTTAACTACGATGTTAGGTAGTTTTTTTGCGTATGTGGTCATGCTCTTCTTCACCACTCCAGTTGCTCCAACAACTATTGGTATAATCTCCACCTCCTCCCCCCCACATTCTTCTTATGTCATACTTTAATCTAACATATTTTACTTCCTTTTCACTCTCATATAATGTTACTCTATTGTCCCTGGTTATCCCAATCTCTATGATATATTTTTTTAGTTGTTTTCATTCGTAGTTTTATTGCTGGTCGGTTATGTTGTGTAGGTATAGATGTTGGTTGTATGGTCGTATAGGATCATGGCTTCCTCATTTCTATTATTGCGGCTGGTTTGTGCTGCCAGTATTTATGAAATCTATTTTCAAAATTATATTTTTTGGCATAATTTCAAATGAATCATGATTGCAGCATTGTGTATGTCTATCTGTGTATAAACCCATTCGCAGCAGTGTTTCGCATCCTGTCAGAATATGGTTTACTGTCTCCACTTTTTCCTTGTACATTCTGCACTTTCCTTGATTTCTTCCTACTCTATATTTTTCCTGAACCAGTTCGTTCTTATGATCTGGTCCTGTGCCGCAATTAATGCTCTTTCATCTTCTTTTTTAAGTATCCTCCTGTAAATTGTTCTAATGTATGCTCCTTATCTAAGTAATATATTCTCTATGTACTTCTATTTTTAAGTGTTTTCTACATACATGCTCCTTCCATTTGATAATATCATTATGTATTCTTGTTTATTTATACTTTTCCTTCAAATCCTTTTATTTTATTTCCTATTTCTGTTATGTTCTGAATTCTCCTACCTCAATCTCTACTCCTCCCAGTAACATCTTTTCTTTTTTTGTATTTTGATGTGGGTTTCTTCATTCTCGTGCTCATACACCCATTTCAAAAAATTACTTTCTCTACTCTCTAAATATTTACTTAGACCTATGATTTCTGTTTTATATATTCTATCCATTTGTGGAACTTCATTCCTTCTTTCATTTTAGGCAGCATAAATTCTTGGTGTGCATTGATTTTTGTAGATTATCTTATGGGCATTATTAAAATTTTTCTTGTTTTTACGTTCCTATCCATTATCTCGTTGGAACCAATATCTATTATAACCAAAAGCTGTATGTGAGGGGACGGGGACGCCAGAGTTCTTAAGGCGAAATTTTATTTCTTGTTTTAATTCTTGATTCTAAAATGCTTCTTTCATTCTTTTTATATATTCTTTTATTATTTTTCTTTCATCTTTTTGACTCTATTTCATCAGGACTCTTCAAACCCTAGCATATTTGTAAGTATTGCTTCTAATTCCCGTATTCGTATCCATTATCGCTTATGTTACCAGCTTCTGTTCTTCTTCCTTTTTTTAGACTTAACAACATGCACACTTATCTAACCCCAAATTCCAACATATCATCTGTGGAATATCGCTTACAACCTCTACCTGTTTTTTCGATTCCTTTTTATTTGGAGCATATAATTTTATGTCATCCATATAGAAAAGGTGTGATATTTTTCTTGCCTTTTTCTCTCTCATTGAATTAATTCTATAACCATTTTCCAAGTTAATTTATTAGGGTGCTTAGGGATTGAGAGCCAGTATGAACAATAGCGGGGAAATAGAGTCTCCTTGAAAAATACTTTTTTTTATTTTATCTCTATTTTTATTGTCCTTTTTCATACGGCAGTACCAGGTCTGTCCTCCATTTCTGTTCATGCTCATCTATGAGAGTCACAACCAGGTCATTAATATTGTAGACTTAAAGACTTCCTTAATCCATTAGAGGACGCATCGTGATGCCTTTTGTAATCGATCATACCATACTGAGATGTTTCTGCCCCTTTTCTACTATTTTCCATACATCTTGTTATTAATAATTGATCCTTTTCCATAACTTCTTACTGCAACCTTTTGTTCTCATTAATTCATGGTTTACTTCTACGGTGTGTGCTACCCCTTTTCGCCGATGACTCCAGTAAGTATTTTATATATGGTTGAGTAAAGCATGTGTTGGGCGGTACTTTCGCCGCTATTCGCTTCTCATCTTGGGATTTGATGTAATTTCCACGAAGAAGCCCTTCTCGGGAAATCTTCTTCTTGTTTTTTCTATTAGATTGTAAAAACTCTCTGTTAGAGGTTTTATTAACACCATAGTTTCCTTACCATACATTATGACTTGATCTTTGCTGGTAGCTTCCAAACTTCCAGTCCTTTTAATAGTACTTTTTCTTCATTTCTTGATTCTCCACCTTCCCATGGTATGATCGCTGTTATTGGGGGTTGTCTACCATTTCTCGTTTCCAATCAGTCTCATTATTAGGATTAACTTCACTTTCATAAATTTCCTTCCAAAATCGCTCAACTTCTTCTTTAGTGTGGTTCTACTTAATCGCTTTCCCCCCCCCCCTCCTTCATCCTTCCTTAATTCCTTAAGTTTGCCGGGTCCTCTCAAATATTCTATTCCTGATTTTTTTCCTTTTCGTTCATATACTGTCTTTTTAACCCATTGACAGCAGTATTAGTTTCCTTCTATCTAATTTGCATGCACAAGTGGGTCCCCAATTTTCCACCCTCTCTCTATATTAGTAATTCTGTGCCTCCTCTTTGTGCACGGCCCCCGTCATGATGCGCGCGACTCTCTGATTGATCCATTGCCGAAGATATATATCTCTCGGTGAGGTCCGCGGATACACATCCCTGGCCGTCGGCAATCGCGTTTACCCTGAACAGATGGTGGTTGGCATAACTTCTCATTTTGGCAATGCAGACAGCATTGATAATTTCTTTTCTTTAGCGTTTTCTTATTTTCTTTATCCATTCTGATTTTCCTAGGTGGTTTTTATTTCTCGTTTAGTTCTATCTTGGTTTAAGTTCCTTAGGTTTCCCTTAATGCTACCTAACTGATGTCCCCTTTTTGACCTAGCTCCATCGTACGCAATAATATCAGCCAGTTGTATCATTTCAGTCGACTATCACAACCTTTGCGTCCGCGCTCTCTCTCTCTCTCTCTTATTCAATCCGAGGTCTCTAACCTCATTCTGTCTAGCGCCTACTACTCTATTCTCTCCGCTACTCCACTCTACTTGAAACTTCTTCGCTGTATATCTACTGCATAATCTCCTTTGGTTCTTTATCTCTCTAACCCTTCTTTATCCTATTCTCTAGATGTAATCTTCCTCCCTCTCATTTTAATGGCTCATATTTTTAAACCAACAATTCTTCTTTTCACTCTCGTCCTTGAATTATATTTGTTCTTCTTTCCTGTGTTGGCATTTTGCAATATTACCAATTTCCCCTTCCTTTTTTCTCTCATCATTTATTCTCTGTTTTCCCTCATCTGGATTTGTTTCCTACGATTCATTTCATCTGTATAGTTTATTTCATCTTCACTACTAAGACTACTTTCTCCCGAATCTTCGCGTCCTCATTTCTCCATCTCATTATCACTTTTTCACTTTTTCATCCCTACTCTATCTATTTTGCGTGAGCGTATATGCATCTGTTCTTTTCCAGGTCTCCCTTTCCTTGACTTCTACCATCCTCATCATTGCCTATCACCTATGAACCATTTACTACATCACATTTCTTTCTCATCTTCTTTCATTCGGTACATCTCCATGTGTGCTTTTAACCTCCTTTCATGCACTGCATTCTCATAGTTCGGCACTCAGATACATTTAAATATCTTTATCTATCGTATGCTCATAGCTATGCGGTGTCCTTTACAGCTTCTCCTTTATCTCTAGCACTTCATATTCGCACTCTTCAGTACTACCTCTCCATCTTACATAATTTTCCTCATCTTATTCTATCTGCGTGGCTTACACGCATGTTGTTGTCTTCTCTTAAGCTCTCTCAAAAGTATATATGGAAAGCACCTATAGGAGATCGTATGCAAATCTAATTTTCTATTTATCTTTTGATCTGCTTCAAGCCCATGTCTATCTTTCTAATCTCTTACTCTCTATGAATTACAACCATTAATCCTACACTTCCAACACATTTCATGTGCGAATCATTTCTCTTCTCATATTTTCATGTCTCTCACGCTATGCCCTGCCTAATTTTTCATAGCCTCTCCTTTTATGATTCTCCTATCCCATTAGTCCTACTCACTCAGAATCAGTTCTTCTCTACATACTATATTAATTGTTACATCTAGCATTTGCGTCAAGCACGCGTCACTTTTCCAAGTGTACTTCTCATGTATTCACACCCTCATATATCCACCATCACTGACACTATATATATACTTGTCTCCATTATTTTTGTACTGTGCCTTTAAAGTCATTCGTCTTGTCCTGCTTTTTCTAAGTCCCTCCCCTCTTTTCCCTATTCGATTTGCATCATAGTCGCCACTCAAAACATTTAAATATTTAATTCTTTCTATAATTTTCTTGATGCGTAAGCTTGTGTCTTTTTAAGCTTTCCTTATGCTTACAAGTCCACCTCATACGTCGCACTCAGAACATTTAAACCACAAATGAAGTGTTTTTATTCATTTTGTATAATGAATCAGTTAGCCAGTGTGGAAAAGTGATCTTTTATATTTCTTATAGCGCTCTTATGCATTAGCCCCAACACATCCAAATCAGCACTCAACGCCGATACAGAAATTTGTTCAATTCCTATCATTTGATGTCAGATTATGCTCTGAATAGTTGTTTTCATGCTTTTTGACCTCGAGTGAAAATGCGCAGAATTCAGTCGCAGCCCTCCACTAAAACTAATCTAAAATGTTACACTTCATCTCCAACATTGCAAAATGCAACGTCTAGAACAAATATTATAAATTAAGTAATTACCTATATTGTTGCGTATTTCCAAAAAGGGTAAGAAAAATATTTATTATACCGATATACGGCTTATAACTTTAGAAGAAAAAATGTAATATTGTATATGTAGAACACCCAAAAGCATGATTATAATTTTTTTAACATAATCCTATGTTAAAAGGAGATAAAAGAAATTTAAAAAAATACCTGAAAATCTGAGGATCGTCTACGATTCTCTACATTAATAAATAACTTTACTTTAAAGAAGCTCTTTAATTTTCATTTTCAACTGCAAATTTAACTTAAAAGAAACATTTTATAACTGACTTACAAACACTTCCAAACCCAAATTTCAAAAAAACCTCTAATAAAAAAAATTTAGCAAAGAAAAAAGGTAACACAAACTAATGTGCCATTAATGTTTTTGAGCAATTATTTGTCCTAAAGTTTCATTAATAACTTCGTTGATGCTTTGCTTGACGATATTTGTATTTTACTACTCACTGAACTAGCGCTGACCAGAACTAAGACAACCTATCTAACGTTCTCATAACCGTTAAACTTAGAAAGCCGCTCCTTGACCATGACAGGAAAACTAAACCACAAATAAGATAACACTAGAAGATAGCTAAACCAACCACGAATAATTAATATAATTCTTAATAGGTAGTTATATTCGAGAGCCAAGACAAATGCGCCCAGAGAAGATGAAAATATTCAAACTATTTTGCTGTCTGTGACTCTAAAAAACAGTATGAGCATTATTCACCTTTGCATATATTTAAATGATCCTTCTTTAAACTTATTCTAAAATTAATTTTCAAAATATAGACCATGGTTATGATATCTGCTGAAGAAACAGAGCTATGGGGTGAGGACTAAAATAATAAAACTTAGATGTATTTTTTTTCCTTTTGCAATTATAGTTCAATAGCTTTCCCCCTGGCTGGGCCTATTTTTACATAGAAGAGCAAAAGTAGCTCGCCCAGTGATAATCTAGACCAGATTAAATTGCGATCTTCCATTTTATCTCGAAAATTTAATGCTCCATCGGAATGGTTTGTGCTTAAGGAAATAATTAATTATATACACTTTCTAATGAGTTAAACCTTAGTTATATTGACAATACATGAGAGATAAAGGACATCTCTTAATCATGTTTTGTTTCTTCTGAAGAGAATGTTCTTGTAATGCATTGGAGATGTTTTGATAAGAATAGAATTGTCATTAAGAGTCGGCTCTCCTCCATATTATACTGTGACACCGGACAACTACCCAAAGAAGTAATAGTATGACCACCTATTTGTTATTTAAAATTAATTTTCTAAATATGTCAAACACCGGTTTCGAAGGTAGATTAATTATGGTTTTCCATTCTATTGGTTCTTGTAGTAGAGAGCTCAAAGAGCTCATGGAGTCCAGGGAAATATAGCTTATTTATAGACACGCAGGAATAAGGATTTACTGGATCCCTTGACTGATGTTCTTAAACCTTTATTTGATATCACTTTCACTGTAGCAAAATTATATTTAACAAAAGTTTTTATAACCTTGTGTAATTGATTCGAAATGAATATAATTTAAATAGTTAAGTACTGACAGCTTTTTGTATTTCTTTAGTGAGTTTGTCAATGGCCAGCTGCTAGCTATTTAAAAAAAATTAATACATTTATAATACACATGGCAATTTTATGCTTTCTGGTGTGTGTGTGTTATAGCATTTTTTTTTCTGTCCCTCGCGATCTATGCTGGTCAAGCATTAAAGAACTTCAATGTCTCAGGCATATTCATCATTTGCGAGGTTTTGTGGTATAAACTGTTATTTTAGCTTTTCATTCTTATGCTTAGCTTCTTAAGACCTATGCTCACAACTTACACATGTTTTCTTTTCTTTTTTTAGACTCTTTGTATCAATCCATGCTCATATAAGAGTTAAAGTTATCATTCTTCATTCCCCTTGCATCAGTTCCTGGTTGAACCTATTTATATCATTAACCTTCCATAACGACAAAAACTAGATTTCAGATTGGTGGCATTATGGTTGTTTGTTGGGAGTACTGGATTTTACTGTGGCTGGGTTCTCACCAGGCTTAGCCAAACATTAAGGAATCTGAAATCGCACGGAGACTTCTTGTTGGTTTAACATGTTGGGTAGACTTTGAATACTTTCCCAAACTATTTTTCAACATCTGGTATGATAATATAAGGAAGAGAAGAGAGAAGAGGAGAGGAGAGGAGGAGGAGAGAGGAGAGAGAGAGAAGGAGAGGGAGAAGAGAGAGAGAGAGAGCAGAGAATCTGATTTCCTCCACACAATCGCATTAGGCTTTATGTTGCCTCCGATCTCTTCGAATCGTTTAAGGAGGATTGAGGAGAGGACTGACGAGCGGAGAAGCGAGGTGATGAGATGCGAGAGGGAGAGGGGGGACGAGAGGGACCGGACGAGGAAGAGGACGGGAGAGGTGACAGAGAACGAGAGAGCGGAGAAGACGAGAGAGGAGAGAGGAAGCTCGAGAGAACGAAGAGACGAAGGAGAGAGAGAGGAAGGAGAGAGGAAGTAGGAGATTATCCGAGGGAGAGAGAGAGAAAGGAGAGGGAAGAGAGAGAGAGAGGAGACGAGGAGGGAGGGGAGATGGGGAATAGAGGAGAGAGAGAAGAGAGGAAGAGAACGAGAGAGCGAGAGAGAGAGAGAGGAGAGGATGAGGGAGAGAGGAGAGAGGGAGAGAGAGACCGGAAGGGAGAGACGAGAGAAGAGAGAGAGAGCAGAATGCGGACGAGAGATGAGAGAGAGAAGAGAGAGAGGAGACGAAGAGAGAGAGAGAGAGAGATGAGTGAAGGAGAAGAGAGAGAAACGAGGCAGATACGAGGGGCTCGACGGATGATGGAGAGACTCCGGAGCAGCGAGAGTAGACGAGCGACGTGAGATGAGACTCGTGTGAGACGGCTTTGATAAGAGGTATTTCGAGAGAAAGAGAACACCGAGATGTGCCCGCGACAACTATTTTCGAAAAATGACAAAGAGATGAGATGTTTGTTGACGAAAACGATCTTCGAGAAGAGGGTAGAGGGGCAGCAGACTTAGAAGCGAGAAAGGAAGGAGATGATAGATTGAGATCGTATGAGAGAGAGTAAGAGGATGGAGAGCGGCAGAACGACCATATGATTTCTTTAATGCATCTCGTACACACTCGACAGAGCGAGAGAAACGAGACGACGATTACTCTGAATGGAAGAAAAAGAGAGACAATAGAAGTGACCTAAGAACAGAGAGGAGAGAGAGATCGCGCAACCAGGAGAGAAGATCTCACTGGGCTGATTACAATCTAGAAAAGTAAAACATTTTTATAGAGAGCGCGAGAGTGAGAGAGAGAGAGAGAGAGAAGAGAGGAGGGAGGAGAGAGAAAGAGAGAGAGAGACACATCGATCAACTTGAGATTCAAGGGGAGGAGAGAGAAGAGAGGATGTGTAAGACTGAGAGAATCGAGAGAGCAATAGACAGTTGTTTTGAAGAAATATTAGGGAGATGAAAGAGAGAGAAGACCTGTGTGAGAGAGAGAAGAGAGAGAGAGGAGAGAGAGAGAGGGATCAGGAGAGACAGACAGATAAGCAGAGAGAGAGGAGAACGAGTCGAGATTCTGAGGAGAGATAGAGAGAGAGAGAAGAGAGAGAGAGTGAGAGAGAGAGAGAGAGATGCGAGAGAGAGAAGATGAGAGAGAGAGAAGAAGAAGTTGAGAGAGAGAGAGAGACGAGCAGAGAAGAGAGAGTTGCATTGACACTGAGCTATCAAAGGAGGCATGGAGAGAGGTATTACAACTTCGTATTGCTCGAGAAGAGCTGTTTGTGCACACTTTATTGAGTTAATCGATAAATTTTATAATGCAGAAGACTGTATTTACCTAACCTGCACGAACAATACAACTTCTATACCTCTTTAGAAAGCAAGATCGATATAGCCAAGTATGAGGTTAGAGCATAAGAGTTTTGAAACGCAACTAAGAACTTACACATTCTAGTGCCAGAGGTGTATATGATTTAATCAAGCGTAGAGTGAGTTGAGAATCTCGATTCCCTCCTCATACCTGAGAGTCAGGGTACATTCTCTGTGATCAATGCTCTGTACCGGTGAGAAGGAAGCTCGTAGTACCACGTTTGGGAAGTGCCGAATCATACAACTCGTATCGGTATTTTTGCCTATTGGAGAGATCAGCGGAGATTATGAGTCCTGTTATGGCAGAAGGGAAGATTCACGGTGAACTTTTCACTCATATCTCTATCTGTCTACGTGGAAGGAGTCTAGCGGTACTCTCTCACTAGGGCTTTATTCGAGAATCACAGTCGATTTCCATCTTGAGAATAGGACGTCTAGCATATCTACTCGTGACGTTTCACTAAACGATCAGAGGATTCATTGAGCACAGGTGTTACTGAGGCGCCATGCGAGATCTGCACTTATACGCATGTGCTCAGTACAAACGGCAATTGCAGAGGCTGTTGTCTTCCCTTGCATAGGCGTGAGTACACTCACAAAAAAATTGGGGAGGTTCCATTCAAAGTGATCAGCTCTTCCACGAAAGTGATGCATAGGTTGTTAACTGCATTTTTTTGGGACTCTTTTGTAAGGACGTTCTGCTGAGACTGATGAAATTGGCTTTTTTATATAACATCTAAGAGTATTTATTCCTAAGTCTCGATTCGTCTCGGTTCAGATTGTTACCACAAGTCGTCAAGTGTTTGGGTATAATCTCGTGACTATATTTATGTATGTTATTTTTCATGTCGGAATGAACAGGAAAGAAAGGGAAGACATAACAGCTCTTTCTCATACTTTCGAGTTTGTGAGTAACACACCTCGCGTCTCACTCAATCGCTTGCCTTTTCAAGATAATAGTTCGGTTCTAGGACGATCACTTGTCAGTGTATGGGCAATCTCCTCCAACACTTCTGTGCTTGCGAGTTTCCTTCCTGCTATATACTTACTCTCCGCTCCAAGGACCTATGATCTCGTCAAGGCTACTATTTGATATTCGAAGTTAATTTTTAACTGAGAGAATATTTTCTGGCGTCTCTCTTCTCGTCACTCTCTACCTCCATCTCTTCATCTCTCTCTCTCATTCTCACTCACTCGTATTACTCTACTACTCTTCCTCTAGTCTATGTGAAGACTTCTGAGTCTCCCACAATTCTCAGTGTGTTCTGCTACGTTGTAAGCCCCTCTAGAGTTAGATGACCTCAGCATCTCGGTATGCGAGAAGTAACACGTTCTCGTTGAGAATAGTTAGAACTTTAAAAAGCGCTCAAAAATCTGTTCTCATTTCAGTTTCTGAGCTTAGCCGCTAAGCAGAAACGCAAGATACACTAGTAGTAGTAGTTAGTTTTTAGTAGTAGAGTCAGTTAGCTCTTCTAGTCAGTAGTTCTAGTAGTCTAGTAGTTACATTTAGTCAGTAGTAGTATTCAAGAGAGATCTTCTAAGCCACAAGATATTGAACTTAAGAGATTCAATGATTTTCAGGCCGTTTGTTCACTGGAGTATTTAAAAATAAACTTAATATCAAGCACTAGACCTTCTTCGTCACTCCTGGTCTCCTCTCTAGTGCCGTTTTAACATAGTGCTTCGAGATGAC
>JABUQX010042915.1:0-23540 GCA_015478945.1 Trachelipus rathkii
TTTGTAAGCCCAAATTTATACTTAACCTCATAAAGCAGTCAAAACTCAGTAAAATCTAATATAGAGTGTCACTATAGCACCTAAATGGGATATAATAAGTATGCACTATTTGATATTTATTCAACTAGCTTTATCTGCTATTAATCTCATATGTTTTACTCTGCTTTAAACTCTTATATTTATTATAATTAACAATTAAATATCCTTATTATCATCAGTACTCTAATTCCATATAGAGGGTGTTAATACCTATCTAGCACTCAAAATGAGGATTATCGCTAAACATTGCTATTCCGTTTTGTCTTTCCTACTGTTTTACTGCTGATATAAAACTCATAATGCTTATACTGTCGCTTTAGCACGATCGGGATCGAGGTACCTGGGTATTGAACATACATATAAGTACTCTACAAGCTGCCGTGAAATCTCAACGTATCAAATCTAAGGTGTATTATCCTATCGCCCACCATAATGCGGATTAGTATGCTTTTTGTTTTACCTGTTTTACTGCTTTAACTCATACTGCTTTAACTGCTTTAACTCTTAATATATTTATTAACATTACACATACCTTAAAGCAATAAATCAGCTAAATCAATAGAGGTGTTACCCTAGCACAAAAGGGATTAGTATGCTTTTGTTTTACTGTTTTACTGCTTTGACTCATATGCTTTACTGCTTTAACTCACATATTTATTAACATTACATACCTTAAAGCAGTAAATCAAGTAAATCAATAGAGGTTACCTAGCACAAAGGGATTAGTATGCTTTTGTTTTACTGTTTTTACTGCTTTAACTCATATGTTTTACTGTTTAAACTCATATATTTATTAAAAGTTACATACCTTAAAGCAGTAAAATCAGTAAATCAATAGAGGTGTTACTTAGCACAAAAAAGGGATTAGTATGCTTTTTGTTTTACTGTTTTTTACTGCTTAACTCATATGGCTTTTACTGCTTTAACTTCATATATTTATTTACATTATGTTTTCTTTTAAATATTTTTTTTGTTACATACTTTCAATATCTTTTTATTCATACTATTATTTATATTATTTTTATTATTTATTTTTTTGTTTTAATACTTTTTATTTAAAAATTGTAATGTCAGAAGAAAAACACAGCAGTGTCTGTTATAATTAAACAATTTTATTTAATAAATTGTACGAAAATTTTATTAAAAACCTTTATATATATAATATATATAGTATATATAATATATATATATATATATATTATATATATATAATAACATATATATATATAAATATTATATATGATATATATAATATATATATATAATATATATATATATATATTTATATATATATATAAATATATTATATATATATATATTATATATATATGATATATAATATATATATATAGTAATATTATATATTATATTAATATATTATATATTATATTATATATATATAAATATATATAATATACTATATATATATATATAATTATATATATAGCGAGTTTTTAAGGGAAGTAATCGCTTTTTTCATTTAAAGCATTTATTACATAATCAGAAACTTAAAATCAATTGACAACAAATGTTTAGCATCAAAAATATATTTATCAAGTTCTATTAAAACATACATCTAAATTTAAAAAACATTAATGAAATACAAATTACAATAGACTCCACATAAATTGGAATATAAGGGTTGAACAGGGTAGACATAGTTTTAACATAACTTACATTATTATATTTTAAAAATAAGGTAATAAAATGATTATTCAATATAAAATTTTAAGTTCAAAGAATCATTTATGTGAACAGTATCGTTTTTGCTCTATAAACGGAAATCCAATTCCTGTTGAGGTAATGTAACGAGGCAATGTATTGAATATGAAGCAGTATCCTTCTCCATCTTTACAGAGTTTATTTCGTTAAATAGCGGACACCCCTTAAAGAAGCGAGGTTTCATTTTTAAACATAGCTTTTATTTCTTCTTAATTCATCTTTAATAATTCAAAGTACGTTGCGTACTCTGTCAATTTCAATGAGTTGAGGATGCTCAAGATAGACTACTACAGTTATGGGTGATTGTAGACTTGATCCAAAAGAGGAGACTTAGTCCTAAGGTGCCCTTTTTCAAAATGTTTAAATGATAGGCGTTAAAAGCTGAAAGGTCTGCATTAAGATCATAGGCGTATAAATTCTATCTTTGCGTATTCTTTGCAAGATTTAAAGCCTGTCCCACTATCATACATGATACAGTTTGGGCTTATTATAGTCGTAAAAAAGTCGAGATACAGAGAAGATCGGTGTCTCCGTTGTATACATTTCATAATTAACATCCTGAGGAAGTCCTTCACATTAAACTGATACCTGTCTAAGTCCAAAATGGTGGAATTTAAAAGGCCGGACTTTTTAATATATTTTCCTGAGTAGCTTCAAAGTTCCACAATCCCTATTAGTACTTTTCTAGGTAAAATTTCCCGTTCACAATGTAGGGATATCTGATACTCGATAACTCCTTGAGTGAAGATTAAATATCTTGTTTTCAACTCTCTTAATAGGGTAATCTTTGCTGTAGTATTCAAAAGCGAATTTTCATTTCCAAATGTCGTGTGGTGATTAATTTCATTTTTCTATCTAGACGATACGTCCTCCAAGTTTGAAAACAGGTTCTGACATTACAGCTGTATCAGCTGTACTATCAGTTATCAGTTAAGTAATTAAATAGCAAATACATCAATACATTTTTTTCTTTAGAGTTTTTTTCCGCTTAGCCTTTTTTCTTTATGACAATCTTCTTGGTCCCTTGACCTTGACCTGACATTTTACGTCTTATTTTACGCTTAACATCATCCAACATCTCATCTGAAACATCGGCAATACGTCTTTTTAATGCTTCACGAGGATTATTTCCTGCAGCAATATCATGTGAGTACAGTGGCGTAACTAAGAGTCATAGGGCCCCCCCCGCCAAAGTGGAAATGGGGCCCCCTTGGACATCATATATATAATACATATAATATATATAATATATATATATAGATAATATATATATATATAATATATATATATATAATATATATTATATATTATATATATATATATATATAATATATATTATATATATATATATAATATATTTATATAATGGCTTATATGCTATTTATCAGATTAAGTACTCCTTTTTATTGGAGAAATTAGATATTTGCATAAAAAATAGGTAATGAATTTTTGGACAAGAAGTGTAAAAATGAGTATATAATGTTCTTTCAAAAGCGCTTAACATAAATGTAAACACTTATCGATTTTTGGTAACAAAATGTAATTAACTGCTAAAAACACAAAATCTGACGTTCGACATCAAATGTATATTACTTATTTTTACTTAAATTATCTAATTTCCCCCCTCCTTCCTCCATAAAAATAAGTATCATTCTAGTTAAATTATATAGGTATCTAGTATATATGTGTATGTTATACACGTTAGATTGGATACATTTATTGTATATATATATATATATATATATAATATATATTATAATATATATATATATATAATATATCACAATAAATTATAGAATAAAAATGTTAACTTACCAAAATTCGTGAATATCTATGTTCTCGGCTTGTCAAAATATTCGAAAAGATGAATGCTTTATAGTTTACCAAAACGTTTTGGCTCATTGCCATGAATTTATTAACCACTTCTTTCAGATCAAGAGTACGACATGTTTCATTTCCAATGCTTAATAAAGCCAATGCACTTAGCCTTGTTTGTGTCATATTGTTCCTTAAAAAAGTTTTTATTAACTTGAGCTTTGAAAACGACCTTTCAGCTGTTGCAGATGTTACTGGTAACGTCAAATACAACTGAACTGCTGTACACAGGTCTGGTAAGCTACTTGCTAAGCAGCTGTTTTCTACGAATAAAAAATTTGCTAAATCTTTAATAGTTACCATATTTTTCATCTTCACTTCTGTAGTCATTAATGCTTTGAAGGTGATTAATGTTCATAAACCGAAAGATGAAATCTAAAATGCGTAATTTTTTTTCCTACTAGTACTTGTTAGCCTTTTCTTGCAATTTTCATTTCGTAGTTCTCTTGCTATTGCTGCAAGGAGCAAGAAATTGAAAATTAAACTCATTACATTGTTCAATGCTAGTGAAACGAGTGTTATCCTGTTCATTTACTATAACAAGAGATTTTTGAAAACCTATATTCTACAAACGGGCTCATGGGTCCTTCAATTTCTTCATAAAGAAAAAAGCTTCATCAAAAACATTTTAAATTCTGTATTTGACGACCTGGACAGTAATCTTTTACTTAATGTTCCAATGATGTGCTAACTCCGTAGTTTCTCTCGTTACATCTTCAAATTGTCTTAGCTCACATTAGTTTGATTTTGCTTGTCCCAATAGGTAAGTGGCTTTCTGAAGATATGTATTTGGACTTTGCAATATTTTTGAGACAACATTGATGCTTTTCAATACTTTACTTTGAAACACAAGGCAGAGACAGAGAATAAACTCAAATTTTCTAACTGCTTCCTGAGACCAAGGGCTTTCGTTTCTTTCACTTGACTTCTTGCTCATAAATATCACTTGAGATAAGAACTGCGAATACTTTTGAAATTGTTTTTTATTGCTAGTAAGGAATCATACCTGGATGAACCTAGTTGGAAACAATTTTTTAGTGTTTTTTGTGATTCATACCCCCCCCCCCCCCCCACCCCCCCCTTCGTTATTTGTTGAAACAGCCTGTTAATTCCTTGCCACCAAGCTGTACTAGAACTGAAATACACATATACTTTTTCCAGTTTTGTCATAAAATTTTTGAAAAGCCATTATATCTTTTTATAGAATCAATTAAGAATTTAAATTTAAATTATGAAGCTGCACAATGAATGTATCTGCATTTGGAAATTTTTCTATATGACAAGCCTGAAGTCCTGATATTCCTTCGCATAATTTGCTCCTCCACTCATAGGCTTGACCTCTGCATTTTTTCCTAATTTAATGTTTTTGTTATCTAATACCTTAATTATGTTTTTTTTTCAAAAGTTTTCGGCACTGGTTCTCGTGTTTATGTTATTAAAAAAACAGAAATTTTCTTCAAGAGGAGGTGCTACTTAACTTTCTTAAGGGCACGCCCCAATTTTCTCCCCCCTAAAATGGAGCATAAAATTGGAATTTTCCAGCCCGGATTTTGACCTATAACACCAAACTGTAGCTTGTTTTGCTCTCTAAAAGTTTTTTGTTGGTGTTTTCCTGTACTGTAGTCATTCTTTCAGAATTTTCAATTTTTCAAAACCCATGTTTTTGACATTTTTCGGATCAACTTCCAGAAATTTTTTCGAAATGACTTCAAACTTGAAATATGCATAAATAGGTCCATTACCTACAATAGTCAAAGAGGATTCTTTGATTTTTTTGAGTTTTGTGCTCAGCGTTGCCCAATTTCCAAACCCACTTTTTTTGGATTTTGAAATGAAAAATTGCGAAAAAAAATTTCCTGTTCGCGCGAAGTGGATGAAATTTTTCCAACGAACATATGTATGTCCAGGGGAGAGGGCACATGTTTTAGTTAGATTTAACTTTCTTTGTATATGCAATATAGTTTTAGATTTGTTCTTGGAACAAATTTCTAATTTTCAAAAAAAAAATTTGAAAATTTTTTAAATATTTTCTTTTGAGCATACAAAAAAATTATCTAAGTAACAAAGATGCATCTCACCCGACTTTTCAAGCCCTGAAATTTAATGTGTGATCGAGATGAGTAGAAAAAAAAATATTATAATCAAATTTTTCAGCTTTTCACAAAAATTCAAATGTTTTGAAAAAGTGAAGATATTGGATTGTTTTTTTATACTTTGTCCCGATAACATCAAATTTCAGGGCTTGTATAGTTGGGCGAGAAACACGCTTTTTACTTAATATTATATATATATATATAATATATTATATATATATAAAATATATATATATTATATATATCTATATATAAGTATAGTATATATTAATATAATAGTATATATATATATCTATATATAATAGTATATCATATATATATATAATATAGTGTAAATTATTTATTTTTCATATTTCATTATATTTCGTTTGTTTGCTCTTCGCAATTATAGGCCCCTTTACCTGCGTGGGCCCCCCCGCCCGCGGGGTCTGCGGGGCCGTTAGTTACGCCCTGCTTGAAATAGCTATTGCAGGCCTGTTCTTATGGCTTTTTTACCTATATATTCCCAACCTCTCCTGAGTACAAGGCCTGCACCACGTTCTGCTATTCGGCTTGTCGAAAAAAATCCACCAAGGCCATACCGCCTCTGCATTTTTGATCCTCTGAATACCCTTTCTTCGTCATTATTTACACGGATGTGTCCCTTTCTTATACTATCTTTCATCTGGCGAGAGTATGTAAGGAATGAAAAAAATATAATCTGAACCTACAACTCTTATATATAATCATTATGCTGTAATTACTGCATCTGTTTCTTTTCTAATATGAACTTTGCATAAACAATTGTGCCGTATGTCAGAACGGGAAGGGATTTCCTTCACATCTTTTTATATGCGATAATGTTTTCTTAATTTTCACTTGGCTTTTATATTAAGTATTAAACTTAAGCAGGGTATTCCCAACCATTCAGCCAAATACTGTTTAGATTGGCCTTGACCTTTTGTACCTAATAGTTTTCTATTTTAATATACATTATTTAAGATTAAGTCGTAACGCTTTATGTAAAGCCTCTTTATAAAATTCGCCTTTTATTTTTTCAGCAATCTAAATCTTCCAGGTAATATAATTTTAAACCTTCAGTAGGGAAGCTACGTATATAACAAACTTTAAAAACTTCTGTAGTCCATCCGGCTTCGTATTCCCTTTCTGAATCTTTCTCCTGTTCGAGATACTCTTACATGAATCGTTTACTCTTATTCCTGAATTATCTTGAGTTTTTCTTACTTTTAACCATGTTGGAGAACGGGAGGATCAAGCTTGAGCAATTCTTAATCCTTCTCTGACAGTTCTATTGGTTAAGACTTTATAAGAATAAGCTAGAATCGTCCAGTATATAATAATAGTTTTAAAGTATTGCATTTTAGTAAAAATACTATGCATGCGCTCTTTAATAGTGCGCTGGACTCTTTCAACTATAGCCGCTTTGTTTACGGAAAATGTATTGTAATTAGCTTATACTCATACTCTTTGATTAATTCTTGAAACGCTTTACCTAAGAACTCACCGCCCCTATCTGACCAGAACATTTTTGGCCACCTACATTCCCTTTCTATAATTTCTCTCATTGCATCACTCACAGTCTAAGATTTTTTATCTTTTAATGGCTTTAACCATAAGTATCTAGAGCAGAGGTTCTCAAACTGGGGTACGCGTACCCCCAGGGGTACGGGAAGGGATTTTCAGGGGGTACGTAAGGTCAGTAGAAATATCTGAGAGAAGAGATGTCCAAATTATGTTCAAGAGATGCTAAGGTGCAATCCAAGTATTTCAGTGAAAAACTCACTCAAAAACAATGGCAACTAAAACTGGCATATCTCAGTGAAATATTTTCTCGACAAAATGATCTGAATTTGTCACTGCAAGGGAAATCCACAACATTGATTGATTTTATCGATAAATGTAAGTCATTTACTATGAAACTTGAATTGTGGGAAAAAAATGTGAATCAGGAAAATTTCACATGTTTGAAAATACTGCGAAAATTCTTGATGGAGAAAATGATATTACCGACATCAGTAATCTTATTCAATTTTACTTATCTTCTCTTTGTATGAAATTAAGTCTTACCTGCCAGATATAGTAGAGAACAGAGCAAAATTAATACTTAACCCTTTCAACGTAGATGCACAGTCACTTACTACAGACGATGAGGAGGAATTTAAAGGTTTCTTAAATGACTCTACTGTTAAGCATGCTTATGATACATTATATCTTATCAAATTCAGGTCACTAGTAGTACAGTCTTATCCTTAACTTGCAAAAATGGTTATCTCAAAACTTCTACCGTTTCCGTCAACACATCTGTGTGAGCAAGGATTTTCCTCTTTGTGCTTGATTAAAAACAAGCTCCGATCATTGGAAAATGTAGAGGCCTGATTACTGACCACTTGTCACTGTCGAAAACAGCATCCAGAATTGAAGACATAGCAACATATGCAAGCACACCCTTCCCACTAATTTTTATTCTCAGGTAATATATATATATATAGTATATATAATATATATATATAATATAATATATCTATATATAAATTATATATAGTATATATATTATATAATATATAATTAGAAATATAATATATATGAGATATATATATATATATATACATATTATATAAATATATATATTATATATATATAATTAATTATAGTACTGTATAATATATATATATATATATATATAAATATAATAATATATATATATATATATATATATATATTATATATAGTAATATTAAATATTATATATAATATATAATATATAATTATATATTTATATACTATATATATATATATATATATAATATATATATCGATAGTATATAGATATACTATATATATGATAATATATATTGAAGTATAATATATTAACAAAATAGGTCGTGATCGCCGTAAGCGGCCTCTATCTTTCGGCGAAAATATGTATGAATTGATTGGGTACATGGAAATGTCAGAGAATAAATGTTGAGGGAGAAGAGAGAATCTATTTAGAAAGGGCAAATTGATTTGCTCGCTGTGACGAAAACAAAGATGAAAGGGGAAGCGGTGAAAATGATGGTGTGGTGTGAAATGTTGTGGTGCTGGTGTGGAAATGAAATCGAGAGAGAACGAGAAGTGAGTTGCAATTTGTTAGGTACCTTGGTACAAAGCTATGTAGACTGATGGTGTGAGTCCCTAGAATTCTACATGTTAAATTTAGTTTGAAAAGGTTAGTATGTGTGGTTGTGACTAATGGTCCATTTGTGAGGGAAACGTTGAAGAGAGTATCGATTTTTGGGATAATTCTGAATGATGTTCGGGAGGGTGAGTATGCAGCTTCAGAGTGATAGTTTTGGGACCTGAATGTCTGTATAGGTGACTCAAAAAATGAATTGGTTATGAACAGTGTTTTGGGTGGCGGGCAAAAAAATGAGAATGTAGGAAGGTGATTGTTCTCGTAGAGAGGAGGTCATGTGATGTTAAGTAATACTTCGTTATAACAAAAAGAGTATCCATTAAGTATACTATAAGTGTGTAGGTAGAGATGTAATCGATAGTGAAATGTATGATTGATTTAGTGTGGTGAGAAGGAGATGTTGAAGTATGTGTTGGGTGTTGGATTTGATCAGTTAGGGTTTTGCCGTCAAAGAAAATAGGAACAGTATGGAGGTGTTTGTTGAGAGTGAAATGTAAAGAAGTTGAGTTCAAACGAGTTGAAAATTTCACGAAGGATGCGTGGCCTCATCGAAAATATCATCCGGGGTCGGCCAAGAATAGAATCGCGTAAAGCTGAAGTGAGGGCACTCTAAGAGTAAAAGAGGGAGCAGATTTTGGAAAAGAAGTGGAATAAATAAAGTTGAGTCTCACATAAGAGTGAAGGAAAGTTAGATATACAGCTGAGGAAATCGATTGAGAAAAGAAAGAATAATATGTTGGGAGATAAAATCACAGACCTTGTCAAAATCACCACAACTAACAAGAAACAGAAAAGTTGCTCCATCAACGAGTGCGAATGGAGCGATCATCAGAGAAAACTTGAGCAAGAATAAGCAAAGAAAGGAGGGAGCCATAGAGAGTCAGTGAAATGATTGAGAAATGAGGAGATAAAGAATAAATGTATTTAGGCTTAGATTGCAACAGGCTATAATAGGATTAATAGGAGCTCTATGGCAGGTGTTGTAATATATGGTGTTAGGAAAGTTCTCTGAATGGAATCAAAAATAAGTATGTGATAGTGGAACGTGTGTAAGAATAAATATGTCGAAAGTGATTGGTTTAATATTAATAGCGGAGTGAGGCATGGATGTGTCATGTCTCCTTAGTTATTCAATTTGTATATGGATGGGTTAGGAAAGAATTAGATGGTGGGGTGGCAGAGATGGTGTTAGAAGATGGAGAATGGAAGAGGTGGAGGTGCCCTACCTTATTATATGCGGATGATTTGGTTTTGTGGTGATCTGAAAAGAGTTTTGAGAGCAATGGAAAAAGAAGGTTTGAGAAATAAACTAGATAGAACTCTTATCTACGTTTACTTTCAAACCCCTTACTCATAAGGTTATGGTTGTGAGTGAGGACAGTCCTCGATGTGGTTATGTTAGATGGTGAGCAAGCTGGAACAAGTGTCTGATGAGAAAATAATATTAGGATATTGTCTTTCGTTCTCTCTAATGGTCGCAGAGTTGGTACAGGAAAGTTGAATGGCAGGAAGGTTGTGCAATTAAATCTTTGGTGGAGTTAAAGGGACTAAGGTAGGATGGTGGCTAGGGTCTTACATGTAGGGTATGTTGTTACCTGTTTTAATGTATAGTAGTGAGACTATGGTCTGAAATAAGAGGTATAGATCTAAAGAATAATGCATCAGATGGACAATCTTGGGGCCGTGTTAGGTGTGAGAAAAAAATTGATAAAATTAAGAATGAACGTATTAGAGAGTTATGTAGTGTAAAAAAAGGGATACATGAGAGAATAACGATTGGAAGTAACGATGAGGATAGGTTTGGGTCAGTGAAAGGATGGATGAAAGTCGGTTGGTTAAGCGGAGGTATAGTGGTTGATATGTTGGGAATCGACCCGATCTGTGAGGACCGAAAGAAAAAATTTGATTGAGTCATAAGAAAGCCTGGAGAGAAAAGTGAGTGTTGACATGAGGCGAGAATGAATAGGTGCAACAAGATTGAATTGGTGTCAGGTCGTTGCGAGGGGTATTTTGTGGCCCACCTAGGCCAAGGGATAACCCCAATCACTGACAAGTATGTCCATAGGAAGGTCCGTCGCGGTTCCGGAATCTCTAGGGAGGATTTCTACTGCGCGAGTTCTCATCTAAATGGGTAAAAAAGGGGCGGTAAGGCTGGCTTTTCTTTTCGACTTTGTGTCATATTAATCTACTACTTCTGTTTCCGTTGCATGTCCAAAGCACCTAGCCCCTTTAGTCTGGGGAAGTGGATAATAATAATAAATATAATATATAAAATAAAATAAAATAATATAAATAATAATAAATAATAATAAAATAATAAAATAATTAATAAAATACATAATAATAATAATAATAATAATAATAATAATAATAATAATAATAATAATAATAATAATAATAATAATAATAATAATAATAATTATAATTATAATTATAATTATAATTATAATTATAATTATAATTATAATTATAATTATAATGATTATATTTATATTATAATATTAATCAGGTAATATATAATTATAAAATACATAAAATTAATAAATAATAATAAGCGGTTGTAAATAAAGATATTAGCAATTTCAATTTGTATAGGTAAATTTGTTAGCATAACTGTTTTTATGACCCACCACTGGCTCACAAAGAAGCGGCCACACTGTGCTGAAAAATCAACACCATGAGCGGACCCTGGTACATTTATATATTTCAAATGTCAAAGGATGATTTGAATGGAGAAATGAATAAAAACTAAATAAAAGTGTATCCTTGCATTATAAATAGTCCTAGTATTACATAACAAAATCAAATATTGATAAATAATATTACACTTTGTTGGAGACACATAGAAAAATAGAAGTTAGGGCTAAAAAGGGAAAATCAACTAAGTCGGGCTATGATCTGCTAGGCGGTCGGTACAGAAGGCGTAAAAATTACCACATCGATGGACGCAGGTCCAATCTTGATGATGAATGACTGTATGAATGAATATTGAGTGATGATGAGAGATTAGATGAACTGACTGGATGATGATTGATGATGATGATTGAATTGTATGATGATGAATGGAATGATATGATGATGTGATCATGGATGATGATTGATATGAGAAGTGATGATGGATGAATGATGAAGTGATGATGATAATGAATGAGATGATGAGATGCATGATGAAGTGTTTGAGCAAAGAGAACTTTTGTGTGAAATATATAGTGCGAAACTGACGCAACATACACAGTGATGATTGATGAGAATGGTTGAACAGCATTGAATGATGCAGAGGATGAGATGGAATGATGATGAGAGGAGACTGATGATGATGATGGATGATGTGATGATGATGCTGATGATCGCTTCCTAGAGATTATAGAGATGAGTATGATTATGATGATGATTGAGATGATGATGATGTTGGAAAGGAGATTGATGATGATGATGATGATGATGAGTGATGATCGAGAGAATATATACAAGTTATATGATGGATGATGATGATGATGATTGTGGATGGAAGTGATGATGATGATGATGAGATGAGATGATGAGATCGATGATGATATACGCATTAACACCCTCTTTCCTAGCAGATGATATGACTGATGATGATGACCAATATAAATGATATAAATGATATATATATATAGGAGATATGGATCATGCAATCCATGGTGTCAATCTGGAGTTCGCTATCTGGTTATGTCGGGTGAGTTTATTCCTCGAAAATGTTTTTTAATAGTACAAGTCCCTGGAAATGTTTACCATTTCTGTATCAGCTGTGGATACTATATTTATTATTATATGTCTTCAAATATGAAAACCCTAAGTACAATTTTATAGAACTTATACCGACGTGATTTCATTCTTCTAGTATGCTCTTTGATGTTAATATGTATAGATTGATAAAAATAAAAAAACTAATAAAAAAAAACATAGCCAGAAGCACGATGGTTGTATACCCATAGCTGTGCTCAAATTAATACACACCTTGACGAAATTGTAAAGCATATTTAGCTGGTTTCAAGGTTAGTGATATGATTTACCACCTTATTTAAGCTTATGATTATAATTTTAATAAGGAAATTGTATTGATATTAAGATAGTAAACTTGGTATTTGTTCCAGTTTACTGTCTTGTCCTTAGAGAAGGCCATATTGACATCATTAGTCCCATTTAAGGAACCCCTCGTGGATATATCAGGGTAGGTTTCTTATCTTACATAGATTTATATTGTTGTACCTTAGTTGTCAGATATAAATAGTAAAATCCAAATACCAATTACTGTTATTTAACAGTTTCTGTTTTTGGGGATTCATCCTGAAGTCCGATCGTTCCGGGATTCATTCATTGAAATCCGTCGCTTGTTCTAATTATGGACTCCATTCAATTTGACCAAGATCCTGAGAATCCTTCTTCTAGTGAAAAATTAACTAGCTGCTGAGACCATCCTGAGTCTGATCTTCGTGTAAGTTTTCGAGTTTTGATTCCTCCTGAAATTCTTGGGGGGCCCCCCCCCTCGTTGGCCCCCAATGTGTTTCTTTTTTTTTTTGTGCTCGGGATTTCATCCTGAGTCTTTCTCATCCGTATCCTAGTCATAGTAGGATCAATCTAAATCCTAAACTTGTCACTGAACCATCCGCCAGTCAAATTCATAAGGTCATCCATCTATTCCCGCCCCCCCCCCCCCCGCCCTCCCCCCCACAAATTGTGAGTCCTGTGATTCGTATCCCTAATTTTTATGCCATGAGCAATATTTGGAAGCGTTCGGTTTCCACTCTCGTATCTGATCCTGAGCTGTCTGTGCTCTTGTACATATTTCACACATTGGTACCTTTAACTTATTACTTGCCAAGCTGTATTAACTGATTTTTATTCAACACGATTCTTTGATAATATAATTGTTGGGGTTGCTTTGTGTAGCATTAATCTTCTATAACGCAAAATCCACCATAAGTATTTCTGAGCATTTTAGTAAAGATAAAGCGCTTTTTTATGGATTGTCACTATCCTTCATATTGATGCTGTTATGTGTTTATTTATACTCTTTAATCTTCGACCTCTCGGGTTAATCTTCGAGAAAGCTCCGGGAAACGAGGTAAATAAATTCACATTCAAATCTAGCTTAGTATCAACATTTTTATATGTTATCAACCGTCACAATCCTCCTCGATAGTTCATTCAAGTCACAGGCTACGGAGTCCTGAAGACAACTGTCCTCCGTTACGAACAAACCTAAACTGCTCCGTTACTTACCCGCTGGATGTGTCGAGGTTGGTGCTGTGCTGCTAGACATTCAAGACCACTATCCTGGAACATCACAAAACCTAACAATTGACGTAAATCATTCTATAAATCGACATTCGTAATCTTAAAATTCTTCAAACTTATCTACAAGAAGAGCGAGAGAGGTACCTCAACGGTCGGGTCACTTGTTTAGTCCCAATTTGACGTACTTCCTCTCCGCCACTATATAGTATATAGTATAGTATTATAATTAATATTATATATATATATATATATATATAGTATATATATATATATAATATATAGTAATAGATATATACATTATACTATATACTACAATAAACTTTCTCATAAAAGAATCCCAATTTAGCGTTCTAAATCAGAGGTTCCAAATACGTGCGGGTAACGCGTACGCCAGGGTAATTGAAATAAGGATTTTCAGGGGTACGCAAAGTCAGCACAAAAATGGCATCCAAGTACTGCCAATATTTGATTAAGAGTATAGTAAGGTCGACGCGTTAGTTGCGCGGTAATACATAGATCTTTTGTGTAGATGTATATATAGTTATATATATGATATATATATCTAGTAATATATATATAATATATATAATATATATATAATATATATATATATATAATATATATATAATATATATATATATAGTAGTGTTGAAGTGTCGCCTTTGCGAGGCCTAAACCGATCAAGCACAGCTCCGGGGGTCGGGTGGGAGACCCGCAATAAAGAACAAGCATGTGCCAGGCCCCGGGGGAACAACAAGTACAGATCTCTCCGAACGTTCCCCATCTCCACCCGGAGGGTACAGTCTACGTACAGGTAGCCGGGTATCGCGACACCACAGTCACTATATAACTTGTTTTGCTAATACCTTATCTCACTTCTTTCAACACACTCTCCTATCTGTCTCTCCTAGTATCTGCTTCTTTCTTGGTGAGGGACTGGCTTCTCCATCAGTCTAGGTGAATGATATACACAAGAGAGCGCGCGTAGAGTATCATTGCGATCCATAGTCTGGCCATAGCTACCAGTCGCACTAGAATAGCATCAAGAATGAAAATTGTGCTCAAATGGTTCACCTGACCTGCTCCCCATGCCAGAAATCTCCGCCAGAAATAACACAGGCTTCTCCTGCGCAATATGCAAACCTCCCACTATTATCAAAATCCCCGCCTTGCGGCTGACCCAAAACACAACACCTTGAAACTCTCATATATACAATTAAATATAATGGCCTAACCAATAAATAAATAGAACTCAACCATTTCCTCAAAAAATATAGTCCGAATAGCCATGCATAAAAAGAACTCCCCCCCCAAAACACCCCACTCCCACGTTCTACGGGTATGACGCTATCTACTCCCCTCCCACCCACTCTTCCATGATCTATCCTAACACTGATCCATAACAACATTACTACCACAACACAACTTCCGACACATACTGCACCACAATTACCAAATGCCTAAATAAAAATTCCCAATCTGTCCATTCCTCCCTGAACAAGACCACCATAACATCTCAATCTCTATATTCGCTCATCCATCTTCCCAAACCGCCCCGCCAAACAACCTCACACCCCCACTAACACTTTAGCTCACAATGAGCACGCATATGTCATCCTCGAGGAGATTTAGATGCCCACCAAGCACACAACTAGCCTGGTATGCAAACGACGTACCTTTCTCGAGCGAGCGCCAGCACGAGGCAACCATAAGAATACTTAACAGAATTAGAATCCTATATATCCTTAATTGCAAACAAAACCTCCCCACGCCGATCCTCCCGCAATCAACCATCCTACTTCCCAGACATCACATTCCGTCCCCTCCCTACAGCCACTCTAAACCATGGCAAGTCCATTACTGACCTACAATCGGGACCACGCTTCTACTGCTTTTTTCTCTAAATCCCCCCCAATCCCCCCCAAAAATAAAAAAAACACTTACACTAAACTACAAAAGAAACTGCCCGCATCATACTTTAACTATTCGAAAACTCACGATCAACCAGATACAAATCCACTGATACATAACATCCTTCTCACCTCCATCACGTCCACTTAACAATACATCATCCAAATTGCAAACCTTCAATGATACCCAAAGCCACAGAAAAATCATACAACCTGCCAAAGCTAACATAGCTCATTAAACAAAGTAAACTCTCCGTTCGAAAACTCATCCATAATACCCTCACATTTCTACCAAATAACAAACCTAAAACACCAAATACATCCGGTGCCATACCAAAACAACACCACTAATAAATTTCTGAATACTACAACAAAAAACATCTCGCGCAAAGACAATAAGAAAACCTGGGCAAGTCATCAAAAAAATAAACAACTCACAAAACAACCCCCCACACTCCCACGAATCCCCATCTTACCTCAATAAGACTTCCCTCGCCTCCCAAAACAACAATAGTACAGTCTTTGCCTAAACATTACGCTAAATCTCCGTAAACCAACACACCTCCGATAATAGAAAAACAAAAAAACAACTCAGCAAAACTTCAAATTAGCACAACCCACTAACCGCCATTTCACAACAACATTATAAACAAGAACCATTAAAACCCCTCAAAATCAACAGCATCAGGCCCAGACTCCATATCAAACCTCACATAAAACACCTTGAAGAAAACGCAATCCTCCTAATTACAGAATCTTCAAAAAATCTTGGCAACTTAACTACATGCCCCATCTGGAAACAAGCATAAACAATATCCCTAATAAAACGGCAAACACCAATACCTACACCCTTGCCTCCTATCGTGCCAGTGTCTCGCTTGCTCTATCAGTATAATGCTAGAGAAACTAATATAAATAAAATTTCCCAATCTATTCCCATCCCAGAGACTTCCAACACGGATTTAAAAAGCAACCAATTCTACAACCACAGCCCTCACCTACCTCACAAACACATCATTAATGGCTTCAACCTAATCACCTTCCCACAGATCTAAATACTCACAGCAATAGACATAACAAGCATTTGACACGTCCCAAAACTACCATCCTTATTCAAAAATCCTATTTCCCCTCTCAAAAAATAATTTACATAAAAATTGGTCTTTCCAATTTCCTCACCAACCTTTCGCTAAAGTCCTATACAAAAACAACCTCTCCATTCTATCAAATTACAAACGGCGTCCCACAGGGAGCCATGTCTTCTCCCATTTTATCAACCTTTTTCCACCTGTAGATCTGCCCCGCCCGAATCCACCCAACTTACACTTATGCTAGAGACACAGCCTTGATTTCCGCAACACCTAGACGTAAAAGAACACGCACACAACAATAGTCCCAAAGTGAATTATTTAATATCAGAATGGGCTAATCTCTCAACAGAGACCGCATCCCCCCTTAAATCTTCCATCATCACCCTTTTAATCACTGACAGTCATCAATCCTCCCTCACTTACATTTCGACTGTTAACAACACAACTCCCCTTCCTTTAAAAAACCTCAAAAATCTATGACTGGTACCTATGTACACCCAATGAACATTTCCCTTCCAACATCAACCAAATCACTTCCGCAACCTCATTAAAAACTGAACACCTACATCCGAACCCTTTTCCCACCAACTTCAGCGACAGAAACACACCCACTACTGAAATAGTATAAACAACTTCTTCGACACAAATTTAAACTACCTCTCCACCAGTCCCACAGCTCATCAAATCAAAACACAAATAAATTACAAATCCTCAAAATAGAGCCCTCAGAATATCCAGGTTTGCCCTAAAGCCACCCCAATCCAACATTTGCACGGTGAAACCTCCCATCCTCTACCCATTCCACACAATGGCCAACAATAAAGTTTATGTCTTATCAGAAAACCCGTAACCCAAACCGCCTTGTCACAAATTCTCTCCAATCAACCTGAAAACACTAAAATCAACCCCTCTTTTCACTTCACACCGCTCAAATCTACTATACATACACTACAATATAATTCCCCCGCCCGCTCCCAAATAGGTCAGGGACTACAACAATATCCAACTGCATCTAACAACACTTACCTTCAAAACCGTCCAAACAAACAATTTATTAAACACTCCCTCCCCAAAACGTTCCCCTAAGAGAAGAATACGCTGTCCAGTAAGAGCCAAATGACCTCGCCCAGAGCAAATCAGGTCAACCACACCAAAAAACTCAATGCAATATGAAATATAGATTTTAAATTAGACCATGTCAACCTCCCCCACACTTGCATTGAACCAGATGTGATACAAGTTCTGTCTAAAGATACGATAGAGCACTCCTTTCTGGGTGCCCCTGCTCTCGATGCCGCCTCGGCGCCCTGATCTTCTTTATTATCCCTCTCCGCTCACTCTGTGAAACAGACCGGGTGGGCGGCAAGCCGCTTCCTCTGGAAGCAGGTTGCCCCCAATTAAGGTCCAGAGGGGCAGAAGTCAGATCATATATGATATATATGATATAAAATATATATATATATATATATAGTATATATAATATATATATATATATATAATATAATATATATATATATATATTATTATAGTAATAGAATAGAATATATATAATAATATATATAATATATAATATTATAATATATGATATATTATATATATAATATATATATATATATGAATTAATATAATATATAATATATATATATATATATATAGTATATATATATATATATAATAGTATAGTATATATTTATAGATATATATGTATATATATAATAATATATATATATATATATATAGATATATATATATAATATATAGTATATATAATATAATATAAATATAAATATATATATATATATAGTGGGCGGCTCCATCAAAAAAAGAGACAGTATGATGAGAGTTACATCAAATGCGGGTTTCACCTCAATTTAATAAAAGGCTAGTCAATACAACCACAGTGTGTCGTACTGCTCACAGTCTTTCTGAAGTTATGAAACCTAGCTTGCTAAAGCGTCATCTAAGGCTGTCAATGCTAACTTTTAAATATAAGATGCGAGCTTCTTTAAATGAATGGAAGGTGGGTGTGAAACATCTCGTCTTGATAAATCGTAGTCACATAAGCAAATCTCAGCAGTCTTTCTGCATCATATAACGGTACACTCAGTACGATCGTGCTAAAGCAAAAAACCGCATACGATTGCTGAAACCCTTATTCATGTTGCAAAGATATTGCAAGTTGCATGATAGGTGAGGCTGCTCCAAATAAATTAAATTATGTGCCTTTATCGAACGATACTATTCAGAGAAGAATTTCTGAATGCAACTGACGTCAAGCAAAAAGTTGCGCCGAAATTCCCTCGGCAAGCCAAACCAGATTTTTTCATACGGCCGCGATGCACCCGAGACCCGCCCAACTATGCACAGTTGCTTGTTTTCGCAAGGTATATAAAAGATCGCAATTTTAAAGAAGAATTCCTATTTTGCCACTCATTGGAAGCCTCAACTACTGGAAAAGATATTTTCCAGACAGTCAACACAATCTTTGATATCGTAGGACTTTCCTGGAAAAATGTTCTGTGCATGCACAACTGACGGTGCATCAGCAATGCTTGGAATTCGTTCTTGGATTTATAGGCAAAGTAAAGGATGTGAACCCTGATGTAATAAGTTTACACTGTATGATTCATCGATATGCTTTGGCATCCAGGACATTACCTCCTGAACTTCAAGATGTTCTTAATGATGTTATCAAAATGGTAAACGCCATTAAATCTAGTTCACTTTATAGTCGCCTTTTCGTTTGTTGTGTCAAGATTTCGAGGCTGAACATGAAGTTTTGCTCTTTCACACAGAAGTGCGATGGCTTTTGCGAGGAAATTTAACTTCTAGAGTTCAAAAGAGAAGAGATGTCCGAATTCTTTTCAAGAGATGCTCGCAATCCAAGTATTTCAGTAAAAAACTCACTCAAAAACAATGGCAACTAAAACTGGAAATATCTCAGTGAATATTTTCTTCGCAGACAAGAGATGATCTGAATTTGTCACTGCACAGGAAATCCACAACGCTTGATATTTATCAATAAATGTAAGTTATTTACTATAAAACTTAAATTGTGTGGAAAAAAATGTGAAATCAGGAAAAATTTCACATTTGAAATACTGCAAAACATGACTTGAGAGAAATGATATACCACATCGGTACTTATTCATTTCACTTATCTCTCTTGGTAAATGAAATAAGTCTTACCTGCCGATGAGTAGAGAAAAGCAAAATAAATACTTAAAGCCCTTTCAACATAGATACAGATCACTACTACAGACGAGGAGGGGAATTAAAGGTTTTAAATGACTCACTGTTAAGCCCATGCGTTATGAACAATATCTATCAAATTCAGGCACTTAGTAGTACAGTCTTATCCCTTAACTTGCAAAAATGGTACCTCAAAACTTCTACCTGTTCCGTCAACACACTGTGGAGCAAGAGTTTCTCTTTGTGCTTGATTAAAAACAAGCTCCGATCAAAATTGAATAGAACCTGATTTACGATTGTCACTGTCGAAAACACACCAGAACTAAACATAGCAATGAAATCAAGCACACCCTTCCCACAATGGTTATTCTCAGAATAATATAATATTAATATATATTATATATATATAAAAATAAAATATATATATAGTAATAATATATATATATATATATATATATATAAATATATATTATATAATAATATATAATAATCTATATATATATATAATATATATATATATAAAATTTAATATATATAATTATATATATATATATAATAATATATATATATATATAATAAATAATATATATATAGATATATATATATAATATAATATATATATATATAATATAGAATATTATATATATAATATAAGTATATATATTATAAATAGATATATATATAAAATAATATATAATATATTAATATATTTATATAGATAAATATATTATATATATATATATATAAATATAATATATATATATATATACTATATATATATATTATATAATATATATATATATAATATATATATATATATATATAAATATAATAAACAAAAAATAGGTCGTATCGCCGTACAACGTCCTTCACTTCGGCGAAATGTCTGAATAGTATGGTACATGGAATGCAAGGAATAAATGTTGAGAGAAAGGAATGTAATCAAAAGGCAAATTTTGATTTGCTCACTGTGGCTGAAACAAAGATAAAAGGAAACTTTGAATGTGATGTGTGGTGTGAAATGTGTGTGTGCTGGCTGGAAATGAATGAGAGAGGAGAGAAGGAGTTCGCCATTTGTGAGCTGACCTTTACAAAGCTAGAGACTTTGAATTGTGTGATCCTAGAATTCAATGGTTAAATTAAGTTTGAAAAGTTAAAGGTATTGGTTGTGATCTATGGTCCATCTAGGGAAACGTTGAAGAGAGTAATATTTTTTGGGTATAATCTGAAGATGTCGGATGGGGATAGGACTTCAATGATCAGTTTTGGGGACCTGAATGGTTGGTATAGTGAATCAAAAAAGAATGGTTATAACAGGTGTTGGTGGCGAAAAAATGAAAGGGTAGGAAGGGATGATTTCCTGTGAAGAGAAGAGGTATGTGTGTAATAATACTTTCTTAAAACAAAAGAGTAATCCATAAGTACTCTAAGGTGTAGGTAGAGATGGTATCGGAAGTGAAAAGTATGATTGATTTAGTGTGGGTGAAGAAGGAGATGATGTATGTTTGGATCTGGATACAGTTAGGGGTTAGGAATGGGATATCGGATCATTATGTTTGTTCTATGTAAATTAAGTTAGTGGGGAGCTTGATGGAGAGGAAGGTGAAACGAAAGAATAGTTAAGAAGAATGAGAAGTTAATGAGCTAAGACATAAGGATAAGTAGTAAGAGCGCTCCGCAAGTAAAACGGTTGCAATTGAACAATTGATACTGGAACCAAATCTGGGGGCAAATGAAGGAAGCAATGTTAGTAGTTGGCATAAGGAAAGATGTGGATGTCTAAAGTAAAGTGAATAAGAATGTGTAACAGTGAATGTGGAATGAAAGATGTGATGAAAAGCGTAAAGGAAATAAAGAAGCGTGGTGAAATTGTGCTAAAAGCAAATGATTAGTTTCAAAGAAAGATGCTGAATTAACATAAGAGGAGTGAAAAAAAAGGACTTAAAAGGATATGTATGAAAAACAATGAGGTAAATAACAGTTTGGAAGGAGGAATGAAACTTACAAAGGAATAGAAGCTCTTTGAAGGAAGCGCGAAGGGTAAGAAGAGAAAAGGGGACGCTAGAAATAACTGAAAGGGATGGTGCTTTTGTAACTGAATAAATGGATGTGAGAGGAGTGTGGAAAAAGCACTTCGAAAATCTTCACAATTTAAACATAATAGAAGAGGTGTAGTGAATTGTGTTGGGTTTTGATGTGCATAGAAAGGAAAGCTTATTTGGGCGATGAGGTATTAGTAGAGGAGGTAAGGGTAAGAGGAAAAAGTGAGAATTGTAAATCTGCAGGTAATAATGAAATACTGGTGAAATGACAAGAAGGAGCAGATGTATCGATGGATTTGGAATTGTGAACTAAATGCGTTATAGAGGGTAAGTCCAAGGATTGAGGAAGCGTAATAGTACCCTATATAAGGTCAAGAGAAATAAGGGAACTGTAGGAATTATGGGAAAAGTTTATGATGTAGAGAAAAATATCGTATTTGGTCGATAGAGTGCGTCGAGTACTGAAGGACTGATTGTGAAGAAACAGGTGGGCTTAGGAGTGGTAGAGGATTGCTGATCCAAATCTACAAGTGAAACAAATATTGAGAAAAAATGAGGTAGAAGAAGAATAAATTGATAGTGTTATGAATTGCAACAGCGTAATAAGAGTTAATCAGGAAGTTGGGCAGGTGTAGGATATATGGTGTGGGAGCTTCGAAGGAACAAAAGTAGTATGACGATAGTAGCGGTGTATGAATAAATGTGTAAATGAGTAGTTCTTAGGATTAATAGCGCGAGTAAGACGTTGGTTATGGTCTCCTGGTTATTCAATTTTGTAATATGAATGGTTAATGAAATGAATTCGATGGTGATCGGCAGGAAGGTGTAGAATGGTGGAGAATGTAGATGATGAGGTGCCCTCCCTATATTCGGAAAATGATGGTTCTGTGTGCGAATGCTGAATAGGATTTGGGAGATGGTAGAGAGATTTGCAGGGTGTTAAGGAGGGCTGAAAAGTAAAACGTGTATAAGATAAGTTATGGTTTGTGAGTGAGGAACAGCCTCATGTAAAAGTTTATTAAATGGGAGGTCATCTGAACAAGGCTGAGTTAAAAATAGGGTTATTTGGATGAAAGAACGGACATGCAATTAGAGAAGTTTGAAATGGCATCGGCTGGGTGCAATAAATCGTTGTGAAG